>SCDT01001678.1:0-17342 GCA_004143765.1 Drosophila melanica
ATTATTATTATTATTATTATTATTATTATTATTATTATTATTATTATTATATAATAAGTGAATTAAATTGTTGTGTGGTACAATCGATAGAAAATATGAATATTAACACACAGAAAACCGTTATATACAAATTGAAGTTTGAGGAATAGTAGTGTGAGAGCTATAATATGCAAGGGTATAATGATATTGCGGTTGCGAGCACAAAAAAAACAATAACAAATATTTTAAGCAAAAAGTTTTTATCCAAAATTGTTCAAGCCAACAAGAGCACTTTGCACAATAGACTACTTTGCCGTGCGTTGCACTGAATGAATGATAGAATGAATTTTCTTTTGCGATATGGATTTCTGCCAATTTCCGTCTTTAATTTTCGAATACCGCTCTATAATTGGTTTTCACTTTCTGTGACAAACACACGAGTTGATCGAAATTAAATAAAAGCAATTTTCGCACGCATGTCAAGGCGAAACTTTTTTCCCATTCGAGATAATAGAGCGGGCCCACGCTTTGGTGTGTTTGCAAAAAATGAAGCTGTTGATTACGGGAGCGGGAAAGGCGGTAAAGGGGGAGGGCGTTGTTTGACCAGTGCAAAAGCAATGTCAAAACGTCAGCAAATATTTGGTCACTGTGTTGCGTAACATCGATCCGGGACCCTGTCCTGCCGACTGACTTACCCATGCAGCCAAGTGTAAAAGTGGCTCAAACTCGCACAATTCACGCAACTCGACCTACGACGCACGCCCCAGGCCCTATGCCCCTACGCTGCTTAACGGGTGGGAGCGTCCACTCGAGTGCGCAATTAGGTGAAAATAAATGGTTTAACAAACGCCTCGAAGTACGCAATCATTTAAATTTCACTTCATTTGTCCTTTTCATGATTTCACCCCCCACCAAACACCAATCCCCTTTCCCCAGCCATGTTCGCTCCTCTAGCTCTAGTTCCGCATTCCTAGACACCAAATTACACAACCAAACAAAATTATTTTGATTTATATGCAAGGCGAGGACTTTCCATCGTCCTTCTGGCCGCACCTGCTGAGAGCGTCTTATTCCTTACTTTCATTTATTTGTTGTTGCTTTTCTTCGCTTTCCTTGTCGTCGACTGTCAATAGATTTGGCCCAACTAAATGCTTTGATTTGCCCTGGACACGCCCTCCCTCCCGTTGCGCCCTCAGCCAGCGACTGCCCTTTGCCTGTCAACAAAACGCGCCGAAAACGAATTTGAAATGCAAATTTAATTTGAGACACGACGCTGGCTTTCACCACTTGGCCCTGGCCCATGTCTTAAGTCTGGGTCCTCACATTAATTGCCCACATTCCTGTTGCCCCATTCAAGTCCTTTGCTGCGTGTCCTGGCGCGCGTTCGCGCGCGCGTTTTGCCTGTTAATTTTGCGCAAAATCAGCAACAACTTTGGTTTTCCATTCGGATTTTCCATTTCGATTTGTGCCGTGTGCATAAAATTTAACGCTGACTACCAAAAAGTAACTGTTTGAGCACAGGCTGGTGGTGGAGTGGGTGTGCGCCGTATGTGAGGGGGGATGAGGATAGAGGGGCGGTAGTTGAGTGTTTTTGGGCCTGATTGAAATGTTGGCAACTATTGCGAAAACTACTCGCAAGTTTATTGGCAAATTGATGAAGTGCTCGTTGTATGCCCTACCAAAGTCTGAAAACAATTTCTAGTCGAGCTGCCTACACTTGAGTTAGAACCTAACCACCACGTTTACCCCGATACTTCCCATAACGGCTCCCGGCCCCAGCCCCTACTTTTGTGTTATATGCGTTGCATGCCGCCTGCAATTTGGCAGCGCTGATATGCAAATTAAGTTGTTGCGCTAAACGACGTGCCGGGAAACAGGTTCTGGGTTGTTTCTGCTAACACACCGCCCCACCACCACCTTTCTGTCCTAAGTAGATGACGTTACCCAGCCCCAGCTCATTTGTATTACAATTCGTCACAAACATTGCTCACGTGTATGCATGTGTGTGTGTGTGTTTGAGCGTTCGAAAGTTTATGCGCTCTCGAAAATGCACTTACATTTCATACGCGAGGTTTGTAAGAAAAAAAAGTCTATCGGGATGAACACTTAACATATAAAGAAAATTGAAAAAATTTGAAAAATGTAATGATGATCATAAATTGTATCTGAATCTTTTTTATGTTGAATTTTTAAACCATTAATATAACTAAAACAAACATTAATAAATATTATTTTGAATTATTAAAATTAAATAAATAAATTATGCATTGATAATATTTGTTAGATTTATTCAATTCATCTTTTAGCTCGAATTATATTTTGATTGATATAACATAGAAATAGTCACTATATCTTCAATATATCTAATATATAGTTAACAATTATTAATCTCCCTCAAATTGAATTTGTAGAGAATTTTTAAGACTTTTCGCATACGCCTCGCAAGTGGCATGAATTGTTGCATGTGGCTGTGCGATTCGTGGCAAGATATATGGGACAGGAAAGTCGCGCGCCTGCATAAATTGGTTCGTAATCTGAGCCTACAGAGAACTGAAAAGCGCACACTTCATTAGCTCAATAATTTCACAATAAATTATGCAAAACGATTGACAAAAAGGCATAGCTCAAAACGAATTGTTTTTCAGTTTTCATTTCCATTTCTTCTTTTTGGGCAAAGAACGTGCGGAAATGCCGCGAAATATTGTGCTAAAAGAGTGCTGTCAACGAGGCGTATACGTAATGCCAAAAGAGCACAAATCATAAATTGAAATCAGAAATCAGGCAAATCACCAAATGAAAATCGAAATCGAAATTGCATAACACAAATGCCAATTGACGAAATCGAAATGCATAACAGAATCATGAGAGGGTCGACAACAAAGCGTTTCGATGGAAAGGATTTAGTGGTGGCGGCGTGCTGAAATTGGGGCCTGGTCAAATCAATTTATTGGAGGAAGCGACCTTGTCAAATTATATGCTGAGCGCCGCTTAACGGCAACGGAAATGCGCATTATGAGATTTGGTTTTGACTCGCCGGATCGGTCCGGAATTGAATGCTGAACGTGATTATGAGCTTGGAAATGTTAGTTAAAAGCTGCACTCCCATATTAATTTATCAAATAACCAGATGGAGAGGACCAGTAAACGAGAATGGGAGAGTGGGGGGAGTGCGGTTGAAAAAGCTGGACAATTGTCGTGGAGCGTTTGCTTTGCATGTGGCTGCAATTTTAATTAAAATTTATTGATTTACAGCTGAATAAATGCGCATTGCAATTGCAATTGCAACAATAACTGCACTTGCATCAATGCCGTCCCGTTTGTCGTACGATTTTTGCCATTCATTGGAGCCAATTGTTTGCTCTGATACCTTTCGATCCCGGATTCAATTCTTGTTACCTGTCGTTTTGGCTCTGCAGTTCAATAATCGAGTGCGTTGTTTAGGACTCTAGTGGATCAATATAGTAAAACAATAGTATTTTTTATTAAATAACAACATCAATTAAATTTGAATTTGTTTATAGGAGTATCTTTTTACAAGGGCATTTATTATATTTTTGGCTATAATATCATTATGTTAAATATATTTTGATTGCCATTTAAAATGATTTTCCAATTATTTAAGGTACAAATTTTAAATGAAAATTCATAGTTCAATTCTAATAGGCAGCATAAGCAGGACTCCCCCCTATCTCTCTTTCTCATGCACGCATGGGCCAGCTGCCAAATTTTATGAAATAATTAATTATTTTTATGATAAATAAAAGCTGCACAAATTGTGTTTACGCACAAATTAGATATCGCAAAATAAATATTTTTTTTCTATAAAAATGTTTATTTTAAAATTAATTTTTTTCAAGTAATCTAACAATGGATTGTTTTTGTTAACGAGAAAAAAGCGCAAGTATTGTTTTAATTGTTAAGTAAATACATTGGTTATGGTTTGTAAATAATTGCAAAAACAATATCTATATTTAGAACATAACTATTTTCTATCACAGCATTGCAACTGTACTTGGATACCTATTTATATTTGTTTAACAATATATAAAATTTGCATTTAGTCTAGATTTTTTCATTCAATCTGTCTGTTATGCCGACTAATCCGTCTAGCAATCAACGGCTGGGTTCTCTACCTCAGTTTTTGGTTTCGATAATGCATTTCCGCTTTTAATTAAAGTTTTAGTTGGGAAACATTTTTCAAAAAGTTGCTGCAAAGTTACTTTTTGGGTTGTTGCTGTTTTGCTTGGCTGCGTCCTTTTTTATGTTGTTGCATACCCCAAGCCCCGCACGCTTCAATGTCATTAACAGGTGGAAGTTTTCAGCAGTTAGTATTATTACTACTACTACTACTACTACACACACACACACACACACACAAACACAAAGAACAGCTAAGCTAGTAGATGAACAATTGTAATTGCGGTTCATTTGACAGTTTTCATTTAGTTTCTGGGTTTCTTGCATTGTCTTCGCCTGACAGGAAGTCACCGTGTGTTGGCGGGGGAGGGGTGGGATGTCAGAGAAGTGCAGCTGCTGCTGCTGCTGCTGATGCTGCTGCTGTTTCATTATTAACGGCAACAAAGTGTTAAGAAGTGCATTAAGCCGAATGTTAACTGTCCCAGCCGAAGTCCAAAAAAGTTACAACTGCAAAACTTGCGGCTGTAAATCAAGGCGAAAGCAACAAAGCACGGAAACATTTCTGTTGCCTACCTGCGGACGCACTTTTTAACATCTGGCGCTGATTTTTCAGGACTGCGCTTGGGGAGAGATTCGCGGCTTAATTACAATAAAATATTTAAAGCGCCGACTCTTTCTGCCAGCTGTTTATGGGCCAAAACATTGCTTTTTACGACATGTCACACATGTCGAAAAGTAATTTGATAGTTATGGCTTTAATAGCCCACCTCAAGGGTGCGTGGGCATGGCCCGCCCATCCTTGTGACAACCAACAATATGTGCTTGCCTATGTGTGTGTGTGTGTGTGTGTGTGCTTGTGTGCTTGTGTGCTGTGAAACTTTCATCCAAGTCGCATGAATATTTAGTTGCGTAATGCGCAATTCCGTCAGATCCGCGCCATCCGCGTTCTCCTTTATTAAGCAGCTCCTCGCCCAAAGCCGCTTTATCTTTAATTTGTGCGACAAGCCAAACAAAAACAAATGCTAAACAAAAACAGAAGAAAAGAAAATGCTAATTTTATTGACACGCCCCTCCAAATATTCTGAAGGCGCACAATCCGGAAATTGAAGAAAGGTAAGCGGTTTGCGGGTATAACACCATGAGTGTAACGAGGGGGGCGGGCTCAGAGTGGGGTGTCAAGTTACGGGAGCGGGCTGGCAAGTCATTAACACATTTGAAGCCCAGCAAATGTGTGTAGGGTATGCAGCTGCCATGCCCCACATCCTGTGCCTAATTAACACGTTTTGAATTGTGAATTTTGAAATGCGGCAACAACAACAAAAACAACAATGACGATAATGGAACTGGCGGGCAAATGTGATGCAAAATGAATTCAGTGTTAAATAAAACAACTGGGAAATTCGCTAATGACTGTGATAAATGCGAAATACTCTCACAAAACCAGGCAAAATCTAAATGCCAAATGCTGCCAACGATAAATTCTTGTAGATCTTACGCAGATTAATATTATTGACTGTTTTTCTCGAGATTCTGTTGGAATATCTTTTGACTACAATATCCATATACATTTTTCGATAACATTTTGTGTTTTTTTTTCATATCGATATGTATCGGTATTTACCATATTTTTTAAATGCAATTCGCAATATATTTATTTGTCGATGCTTCCGCCCGTTATTATAAGATCGATAAGTATCGATTTTAGAAGAATAATTTAGATTATATTTGAGAAACAACATCTAGTTGTAGGCTCGTTTATGGTATTCATATTTAAAGTTTTAAATATTAATCCGCCATTTATGTATTTCTTATATGTTCTACGCATTTGTTTTCATATATATTTTGTTTATTCTGAATTTTGTGTGACATTTATCCTTTTCTTATACTTTTTACGCATTTCCTTTACATATATGTTACATTTATTTAGAATTTCCTGTGCCGGCCGCAGCTTGAGCGGTCCAAACTGTGTTGGATAGATATTTTTTTTACAGCTTTCGCATCATCAAAGTTGAAAGTGCCTGTCGTTATATTTGACTCACGCCTTTCCTTTCGATTTAAATCGAAGAAAAGTTTGTTTCTCTTTCGTGGTATGGCTTTTAGCTCTTTGGCTGCCGTGTGTTTTATGACTAGTTGTAATGCCAAGTGTCGGCAACTGAGGCGCAGTGAAAGTATCTCAGACTACGAAATAGCCAAAGTCATGAGTTTGTCAGTTGTAACGGGATAACGGCGAAGGGTGCCGTGCGGGCTGTGGCATGTGGCATACAAGTGAGAAGGCTCTATACTGGAAGGCCCGACTAGGAGATACCGCGAAATATTTCAACCTCTTTACTCGGTGCGCTGCCCACTCTATAGAAACGCACTTAATTTTCTGCCGCTAGCTCTTATAGTCATCGACATATCGTGAAAAAACCAAAGGTTCAAAACGATTTGTATCGATCATAATGAAACGGAGCAGGAAAAAATTGTGCATACATTTGCACAAAACCATTATACCCTCTTTTTACCAATGTTAAAGGTATTATAAAAAGAAAAAGCAGCAGGCGCAACTACAGTAAAAACACCGTAATAAATGACATGTGTACTAAATGCATTTATGATTATTTATGAAATTCAAAAGAATACAGAAATAAATAACAATTTTAGATTAACATTTTTTTCTTAGGAGTGGTTTCTAGAATACATTTGAAAATTTGCATTTTTTTGAATTTATATTTGAAATTATATTTTATTTCCGGTTTCAGTATATTTTTAATATGCTTGTTTATTTCTAAAAAAAAAGTGTTAATAAAGTTTTAATTTTTTCAGTTGTTGATTATTTATTGTATCTTTATTTTTTTCGACCGTAAAACTGTTATTGTAAAACTTATTGAGGTGCGTTTTCACGAATCTTTACTATACTTCACACACACATAACTCCAAGCACACACCGTGCACAACATGCTGCCTGTTTTTATGACAACTCAATTTCGAAATATACTTTAGTTTGTCAGCAGCAATCGCTGTTACCCCCACCCCACTGCCATTCAGTCCATACACCTCAGCTACCCAGCACCTAGAGCAATCCATGACCTGATCTGTAACCGGGCCCAGTTGTTGTTGTTGGAGCACAAAACGCATAAATTTATGTCACAACTCGACAAAAATACAAAAAAAAAAAAAGAAACAAATTTATTTGAACTTTTTAACAACTTTTGTGAATGTGCAGTTGTATCTGTAGCTGTGGCAAATGTAACTGTATCCGACCCTGTGTATCTCTATCTTAATGTGGGATGTTGCCAGTGCAAAGCTTACCAAACAGTTTGTAACTGTGGGATTGGGGAGGGGATTGTGGGTGGAAAACACATGTTTCCAACTGATGCTTCTGATGAGTTAACCCTTTTGTGGCTTGGCTTCTGGCCTGGTCCTGTCCCTGTCCCTGTCCCTGTTCTTGGTCTTGGCCAATTTTGCTGATTGCGCCCATCTTGAGCCTAGCTGCAAAGCGAATCCCGCTTAAAAGCCGTGTTAAGGCGGTGCGCAACACTTGTGCACCACAACCACCTAATATGGGCAGCAACAACAACTTCGAGTGTGGCATTTTAGGTAAGTGGCAATTGCAGTAATTGCGGACGGGCTAAGACTCACGGCGTACAGCTGAGCACAACTGTTGCGCGTCTGTTTACGGGACCTTATAGCTGGCAACATGTTGCAAAAAGAGAGCGGAACGAAATGGCAATGAAATAAACGCGCTCTTAAATTGCAGTGTTGAGCAACATTTGAAAGAACGAACGGCAAAACGACGCACGAGCAAGCTTCGTTTGTGGTATGACCCCACAAAATGGCAACAAGCCAAAAAGTAGGCAACATATTTGAACATAAGGTGATACAGGGAATATGAGATTCAGTTTCTAAAATTTTAAATATTATTGTATTCAGAATATATATATGAATATTTTTACTCCCAACTAAGGTAGCACAATCTATAAATATGCTAGCAACATTTAAGAGTCGACAACAATGTTGCCAACGTTCTCTTTGAGCCATTAATGCGCAGGCGTCTGGCCAGCAGCGACAGCTCGCGAGTGGACTTCGTGTCGCCATCGTCCTGAACCGAAACGAGCTCGCGTCGTTCGCTAACGCGTTGACTTCGTTTTTAAAGCTATAACAAAACTCAAATTGTGTTAGTTGGTAAGAAGCATTCGGCGACAACGGGCGGCAAAGCGATTGCAGTAGCCGAAGTTCAAGCTCAAATCGTGTGTGGCAAGCGCGCGTGTTGCAAAGTTTCGTCTCCGCTTGTGTTTAGAGCTAATGAAAAGCCGTTGCCTACTTGCAGGCGGTGCCTGCCTGGCGGTTAGCGCGTTGCTCATGTGCGTTGTAATTATGCAAATTGCTTTTGCTTGAGTGTCTGTTGCAATCAGCAGCAGCAGCAGCAGCAGCTCAGTGACAAATGGACAGAGCCTGTGTGCGACGGCAGCTGCAATGTGGCACTCAAGTGCAACTGTTGCCAGAAAACTTGCCGACCTTGTCGACATGCCGCATGCATATTCATGCCGGGCGATCCGCAAGCACCCCCTCTCCACAAACAAAAGCAACAACAGAAAGTGGGCCAACTGCAGCGGCAGCAACAGCACATTTTTAGCTCAATTTGAGGCTAAATTTGTGCTCCACTTTTACCTGGGCGCTGTGCCAGGACACGCTGCCGTGCTGGCTCATCTGTCAAATCCTTATAATTTCTTCTGAATTTCTTTTATTTCTCTTGTAAGTTTTTTCCTTGTTACCTGTCTGTTGTCCAACTTGTTGTCCTTGGCAGCAGCAGCAGCAGCACCACCGCCACCGGTCGCCAGCACATAAAACGCAAATAAATTCATTTTTTATTATTCGCCTGTGACAGCAGATTTTCGTCTGTCTCATGACTTATTATGCGGCCAAAGCATTGCGTTTCTTATGGCCTTTTGTTGTTTCCTCCGGCCAACTACTGCCGCAATCGTTGACCTACTCGCAATTCTTTCTTTTTAAAGTGCAAGCTTTTTGGCGCGCAGGTCTTCCAAATTGTTGTGGATCTTATTTTTATGCAAAAACAAGTTTAGCGTAAAATTGAGTGTTTCTGAATTCAATTTGAATAGCTTTAAATATCTGGAAAGTTTTACTGTTCAAAATTAGTTAAAGTTTTCAATTTGCTCTTGTGTAAGCCCTAAATAAAATTCAAAAATAAATTAAATTGTTAAATTTCATATATTGGATAGAATATTGGAAGAATAAAAAAATAATAGATAAATATTCAATATATGTGAAATCTAAATAAATTCTTGTGTTTACCTAAAGATAGTCTCAAAAATTACAAAAATAAATATAAACTATGAAAATCAAATATAAATTTAATACTAAAATTATAGTCTTTTATGCTTCCGAACGAAAATTTAAATTTACTAGGCAAAGTAAAATGTCTGAATAAAATATTAAATTTTTTCAAAAACCATTATTTTTTAAAAGGGCTTAAAAGCATTTTCTTTATCTCAATTTCTATTAGCTTCAAAGTTGTGTAGCATTTTATTTTTTTAAATTTATGATGTATTTTTTTTTAATGTTATGCCAAAATGGAGTTTCGTAAATTTTATGTATTTATATTAAAAAGTTTATTTGAGCCGGAGATTTCTCACTTACTTGAAAATATTGAATTGAAAAGATGTAAAATGTTGGAGCATTAAAAAAGAATTTTTCTAATATAAAAATAAATTTCGGCATTTGATGGCAGAGCGCCTTAATGTAGCCAAAAGGGAATTGACATGAATTTAGCCACAATTGCTGAGATTTTTGTGAGTTTTTGTCCAAAGTGTGCTCATTTAAAATTTGATGTATATATTAGGTTATAAAGGGACCAAGAGTTATATTGCGGCTAAATTGCGAGTCAAATGGTATATTTTTGTTTGGCCCATTGAAGTCCAAAAAGCCGTTCTAATTGCTTAGCCAAAAGGTTTGGCTTACTGGCCTTTCAGCTATTGTCTAATAAGTTCACAGCACGCAAACTGTTTTACAGCTAGCCAAGCTCATAGGCAACAGTTAGGCGGTGAGAGGGCGTGCGGCTAAGAGAGGTTTTCGGGGTACAAGGCTGTAAACATGAATAAGACATTAGGCAGCAGTTAACATGTGTAGGAGCCAGAGTCTTGCGTCCATTTGCAGGCATACAAGATTGCACATACACACATAGAATGGATACAAGTGTGTGTGTGGGTGCAGACACAAATAATGATTATTAACAAAATATGTTAATTTAATGTCTAGGCGTATCTGAAATTATATATTACTATAGGGCCTGTGCTGGCCTCTCTATGCAGCTCACAGCTCAAATTGAAATATCCGAGGCTTTAAATATTCATTGCCTAGAAGTTATGGTTGTTGCCAAAGGGAGAGGGGGAGGGAAGAGTACTGCATACTGTGGCCCGTCGCATTTTAATCATTTTAATTGAAACACTCAGGCAAACAGCTCAAAACTTTTCCGTCTAAGAGGATAGTTTTAAAATAATACAAATTGCAAATCCAAAGAAACGATACAGTAAAAATATTTTTAAAACTATAAAATAAATTTGAAGTGCGTTTTATTTACCATAAAGAAAAAAAGAGAAAAAGGATATGTCAATACTCAATAAGAAAACATTGTGCTGCTCTTGGCAGAAAATTGCATTTGTCTTTTAAACATTAAAATGCCATTTGCCAGTGCATGTCGAACTGTGTCCAAGTCGGATTATTAATTGAAAAAAGTGCCGGCACAGCTGCAACTTTGAATCAACCAACTACAGCAGCAACAAAAACAAACTGCGAACAATCAAACCACACAACAGAAACATCAACAGCAAATTGTAATAAAGCAAAAATAACTGAAGAAGTAAAATCAGCAACAACAAAGAGAAAACATGACAACCATAAAGCTGCTCATTATCGGTAAGTTTTATCTCACAATTAAATAGCAGCAGCAGCAGCAGCAGCAGCTGCTGGAATTACATTAAAAACAAAAGCATCTGTTGCGGCTTCTGCAGTGTGTGTGTGGCAGCAATGCTTGAATACCCTGTTTCGCAAATTGAACATAAGCATTTTGGTTTTGTGCAATACTCATTTACTTAAAACCAAAAAAAAAAACGTGTTTTAATAAGATACAGACACAGAAGTCGTATTACCTGATAATAAATACGAAAAATCGTTAATATTAACTATAATATTAAATATAATCTTACTGTAAAGCTCAAAAAAAATATATAAATAGATGCATTTTTATAACTATCGCAACTAACATATATATCCGTAGAAGGTTGTGTCGGAGATTTCGTTAAGTTTTTTTTTGGCCACCCCCACCTGGAGGCGAATAAATTGCAAACATTTATATACCGCAAATGTTCGGCTGATTTCCTTTATTAACGATTTTATTAAATTGTAACTAGAGTATTGCGCGGTCGGTCGCATTCGATCGCAACGTTTAACCGTTTATATTTTTTTTCGTATCTTTTTTTGTTCGTCTGACGCAAGTTTGCCGCAAGCGGAACTTTGTTGTATGTCAAACACGCACAAGCATTTAGTTTTATAATATGAGTTTACCGAGGAGGCTGTTAAATACACCTATCGAGCGATACTCTGAAATTAAGGATGCTAAGTACTACACACAGATGCTGGGTCGATTACACCAGCAAATTGAGCAGAAAACTGGCTGTAAAAAGCTTATGCGACATGACTTGCTGAATTTCAAAACGCTGTCGCAAGTTGGAAATTTTTTTTATTTACATGTAAACGGAGTCATTTGTGGCAAGGCAAAGGCACCCAAGAAAATGTTGGCTTCTCTTGTATTCATAAAAATTATAAAATGCTTACATTAACATAGCGGTATTCCTGTTTGTTTTAGCCGTTTTAAATCAATAAAGCAAATTAAATGGCAATTAAGAATGTTGTTTTATATATTCCGATTAACGAATTATATTTTACTTAGTTAATAATTTAATAATTTATTGGGCTTAACATGTTTAACTTCTTATAATTAACAAATAAGAAAGTTTTAATGTATATAATGTAGTTTGCGGGTTTTAAGCAAAAAAAAAATCACCAGTGTTTACATATTCTCTTTACTAAAAAGTTGTTATGTGTACTTATTGTGAGAAGCTCCTGACTTTGGTATCGACGCTGGCTTAGCAATAAGCTATTAAGCTACTAAGCTTTATTTGCTACTATATTAGCAATAAATCTGAGCCCTGCAGACAAATGCAAGTTAGATTTACCAATAAGGTTTTTATTAAAGAATATATGCATGTGTTTATGCGAGCTTACAATTTACTTGTATTAGTTACAGAACATATAAAATCAGCAACTTTAAATATATATATAGAATTAAATATATGTTGAATATTCTGCTGCTGCCTCAAAAACAAAAAATAAAGTATTTCAAGTAAATTTAAGTACTTCCACGTGAAACAAACAAATTAACGTTACAACCCCATTTAAGACTGACTCAAATATGTATGATAACATTTTCTAGTTTATAAGTATTTATATAATATTTAGGTCAGGTTTTTAGTTAGAAATTACGAAAAACTATTCAGTTTATATATGTGAAGTTTAATTTACTTGCTTGTTGCTTGCTTCCCATAAAGCTGCCTTAAAGGGCCGCCGCTCAATGTGTTTCTTGGCTTGTATTCAAGTCCAACGATTATAAAGTTTAAACATCTGCGAGTGCTTAAAGCTTTTGTTGCTCTACAGATTGCACTTGACTGTGTGTGCACATTTTTTTCCAGCTCCTTGTTTTGGGTTTTCATTTTATGCGCGCTTTGGGAAATTTCCCAATGCCAGAGACGAGCTAATGGGGGGGTTTTGTGGGGCCCGCGGTCCTTGTTTCGCTCCGTTTGTTTATGCGTGCACTGCCTGCCCTGTCCGGGCGTGGCCATAAACAAGACATGTCGTCCACTCGACAACGATGCCACTCATCATCGCGACCCCCC
Source organism: Drosophila melanica (assembly GCA_004143765.1). Lineage (NCBI taxonomy): Eukaryota > Metazoa > Arthropoda > Insecta > Diptera > Drosophilidae > Drosophila > Drosophila melanica. Next base: position 13,065 of record SCDT01001678.1, read on the forward strand.
ACCACTATTTCATTGCCCATCTCCATCAGCATTGGTATTGCCATCGTCTTGAGTTACACCGTAGCCAAAACTCATCGCCGCAAAATTTGTTAACAATTCATTTCCGCGCTTTGGGCTTCATAAATTGCTTTTATTAGCAGGCGCAACAACAACGACAACAACAAAGCCGGAATAAAAACCAACTTTTTCGGTTTTTTTTTTTTTTTTTGGTAATAATACACTTGAACTTTTGCATAGCAAATAAAAAGCGTTAAAATGCGGGCAGAATGGGAGTGCTTTGGGCACCAACAAGACCAAAATGGGGAAAGGGGGGCGCTGAGCTGTCTGAAAATCAAATTAAAAGAGACGCCAGTCGGTGGCGCCCTTTGCCCTCGAGGCAGTGACAAGTTGTGAAGTGGGCACGTGAACCCGGGCCACGAGCTGGACGTGAATGTGGACGCGGACGCGGACATGGACTGGACTCTGCAAGTTGTTGACAGGCACGCAGGCAATAAAATTCAATATTTCATTAAAACGCATGTTACGCATACGCAGCGTGTGCCGCGCCGCGTCGTCTCCTTCCCACAGCGCAAACCACAACTGCGTGTTGTTGCTTTTATCACACGCAGCGTCAACCGGCCAACGCTCAAATCCGATTTCGTGTTATTAGCGCCAGACCAGTGGCCCCTATGCCCACACCCACACACCAACACACACACCCCCCACACACACATACACGCGATACGGCCCTGACCAAGTGCGGAGTTGGTAACCAGCCTGCCGCCGCTGCCAGAGTTGTCCTTCTCATCGAAATTGAGTCGTTTGTCGTTTGGTGTTTGGGTGCCTGGCGGGCTGATAGGCTGGTAAGTGGGCTTATGGGCCGCCGGGTTGGCGGGTCGACGGGTTAGGCGGCTGCGACGCTGACAGATTATTTGCCTTATTATTCATAAGGACTTGGTCGACTGGGGTCGCCAGCCAGTGGCAGTTATTCATTACATTCACCGCTCCAACGGTTTGAGAAAAGGTATGTCGAGTGCTTTAACAGGTTTGCGACCGGGTTAAGTTAGTTAAATGTACACGTTCATAACTCAATTAGAGTGAATGCTGCCGTTAGCTAAATTCATACGAAAACAGGGCCAATAAAACTGTACAGACTTTCAAATGTGTTTGTGAATAGCAAATGATATAAATGAATATGGCGTAACAAAAATGAAAAATTGTATTTAATATTCAAAATCGAATATGCATCAGGTGCTTTAAAACTAAATTCAAGCTGTGTTCAAGATGAATGAATTCATTCAAACTGATTAAAATCAGTTTACACAAATCTGGTTTAGAAGTGGTTTTAACGCCTTAACGGTTTGGCGACAAATGAAAAAACAATACAAAAATATTTATGCAAATCTCATTTATTTTTTTAGAAAGCCCATTCTATGGTAATTAAATATTATTCAAAATCCGGAAGCATCACTTTTTACGAGCTGTAAATTTCATTTAGCACCGCTCGTCATTATCCCATTATCCATTTGAGATTCGCTTATTTTGTGATTGAAATTCGTTGTCTGCAATGTTTTTTATAGGGCACTTGAATAGTCACGAAACATTTGTTGCTATGCGAAATGTGGCTGCTCATTTGGATTTATTAATTGCGCTCCAGCATTGTGCGTAGCGAGTAAATGAATTAGCAAATACTTGCCTTAATAATCATTTTAATGGAATTTGTAATTTAATGCGCCTAACGAGAGTTTTATGTGTGATTACGGCAACTGCCAGCAACAGCTACCTCGCCCATCCTATTTTCGAATTGGTCTGCGACTCCACGAATTCGCTATTGATTTTCTCTGTCTGCAAGTCAACGGAGCCACAACCAAAGCCGCCAGCAGCAGCAACAGAAACAGAAGCAGAAACCGAACCAAAAACCAGAACCAGAACCAGAAGCAAACCACAATTTATTTAAGCGGCTTTAAATATTTCAACATGCCAAGTTGGCAACTGAGCCGATGATGACGAGGTTTCGAGCCATCGATGGGGTTTTGCGTTCAGCCATGCGGGGGGAGCGGGGGACGCGTTTTGTAGGGGTTTCGATTCTCGACTCTCGGCTCTCAGTTTCGGTCAGTTGGGTCAGTCAACTTTCGCCCAGGCGGGACAGTCAATCACTTAATAAAACTTTTATGGCATGCCATTAATTGATGGTGCTAAATTCTCAGTGCAATAAAACACAAAAGCAATTCAAGTTGCCTGGGAGGTGGGCATGGCTTATATAATTGGAATAATTTTGATGCGTGCGGCCAGTTAGCGGTTTATTTATTTTTTGTTTTGTTTTTACGATTCTCGTTTGATATGCTAAATAGCCAGAAAAGTTGGCCATAAATTTTAAAGCTTTCAATTATCGGAGCGATAAGTTGAGTGTTGCACAAATCCTGAAACCGAATCTCCAATCTTCCATTGAAAAATACACACGCATTCACACACATGAACAGAGAAAAGTTTTCACAGCTCAAGCACTGAAATATTTTCCGGTATGTTGCACAACCAAAAAAGGCAACTCGTGGTGTGTGTGTGTGCGTGTGCGTGTGTGTGTGCAGCTTAGCAGCTGCAAACTAAACACACGTAAAATTTGCTTTAAATTAAATGCATAAATTTTGCAAGAGCAACAAACGCAGCGAATCGAAACGGAATCATGTGATATGAGTTGTGCTAGCCGGATGAATGCAAGTGTTTAAAAGACTCGACATATATACATATATATCTATTTATATATGTAAGCATTTGTGTATATATATATGAGCAATAGCAGTAAGTGTGTTATCTTTTAATTAAACATGAATGAGAGTTTCCTGCCAAGTGATTTTTGGGGGCAACAACAACAAAATGCATGTGTCTTACCGTCTTTAAAATGCAGACTAAAATCAAGTGGAAATTTATAAATAGCAAACCTGATCGAATGCATTATATTAGTGTACATTTAAATAATTGTTCATTTATAATATTTTAAGGATTCCCATTAAATTAAATTCAACATTCAACAGATACAGAATTTATTTAATTTTATACACGTTCATAATCTAAAATGAGTATATTGGGTTTGTCCGTCTAGCTTTCCGTCTGTCCAGGGGAATGCGTCAGATGATTGATTACTCAGATAAGTGATAGCCTCTTCTAAAGATTGCAATAACTCTATAAATCAATATTATTTAAGTTTCTTAACTTAATTGTAATTAATAAAAGTTTAAAACTAATTTAATGTGTTTTGTTTCACAAATTTTTATCTGTATATAATAAAGCACAAAAATGTTTATCCAACAATATTTAATTACTCAAAAAATCAAGAGTACAATTTAAAAAAAATTTAATAAAATATATAAAATAAATATTTAAAATTTGTTATAAGTATTAATTAAAAAATTGTATTCAAAAGACAAACAAAAAGTGCCAACTAAAACGCATATGTGTGCTTTTTAAACCTGGGCCACACTTTTTATATGCTTGCCAAACAGTGTACACTATTCACTATGGCTCTATGGTGAGCCAACTGCACCTTGCGTTCACCCACAAGTGCTCCTCAACTAATCCTTCAGCATCTCGAGCATTTGAACAGGTGCCGCTTGTGCAAAAGTTTTTCTGTTGCCTGGTTTTAGGCGTTGTCACTCTTAAATCAAATAGCAGACGTCGACGCATGTGACATTCATGCCAAGCTTAGCTACCCATCTCCATCCCATCGAGTTATAGCTCCCGACCCGATTCCAGCTGCTAGCTGCTGGCTGCTGGCTGTGGGCTGTTGGCTGACACATGAGATGGCTGGAAAAATATGAAAGTTGCTCCAAAATTTATAAGATTGCCACAATGCCTGCTCCCGACAGCAACAAGAACCATATTAACATCAGCAGTAGCGACAGTAGCAGCAGCAGCAGGAGCCAACAACGTTTTATTTTCAGTTTTAGTTTCAGAATTTAGTTCAACTTTTAGCTTCAGTTGCACACACAGAACACGTCGTCCATTTTTGGGGCAATAAAAACGTGGCTGGGCCAACAAATGCCAAGAAGAAGCCAAAAAAAATATTAAGAATACAAACATCATACGCATATTTAATTGAAGTTGAACCTGCGCGAGGCAGCAAAGCGTGAAATCCTAAGATAACAATAACTAACAATGTTCAAAGTAATTGAATTGCAAACATGACTTCGATGATACCCTAGAAAATGCATGCGAGAATAACAGAATGTATACACAAATTTTATTACTAAATTAAAGGAGTAAGTATTATAAATGTAAATAATAATATAATTATATTTATAATAA
>SCDT01001680.1:0-19840 GCA_004143765.1 Drosophila melanica
CTCATCAACTGCCGAGAGTTTGTGTGTATGTGTTAATTTCTGGGTTCAGGGTATCTTCTAGTCGGGCGGTCCCGACTAGAGCAGTCTCACTTGTTTCATTTTTCTTTTACTGCTGCTGCTGCTAAATTGTCAGTGATAACACAAAGCGAAAGTAGCGCAGACTAAAGAAGGGCACACAGAAAAACTGTATATAGTGAAACAGAAGGAAGAGTTATCAGCGATTGGACGAAAATTAAATACCCTCGAAGATTAATTCTGTATTTAAAATATTTTGATTTTTTAACAACATTATTTATATATTTATGCTTTTTATAAATTCCGCATTATACATTAATAAATATGAATATATATAGGATATAGAATATATATATAGAATGTTGCGAAATTCAAAGTTGTAAAATTTTGGAAATAACTGAATTTTTTGAACATAAAATGATGACTCCACATTTCTTTCTTTCAATATATGTATATACACTTATCATATTGGTTAGGTCAAAATAAGACGGTAACAAAAATAGCACCATCCAGTCACAATGGCGAAACAACAAATTAACTGAAAAATGTAAATCAAAAATACTTTTAATTCAAAACTATGATATTTAACTAGTGTGTTAATATTTGGTTGAGTATCCTTTATTGGCTATTACGGCCGCACAGCGCCTTGGCATGGAATCCACTAAATCCTGGCATCTAGAAATAGGAATCCTTTCCCAACTTTCTTNACTAGTGTGTTAATATTTGGTTGAGTATCCTTTATTGGCTATTACGGCCGCACAGCGCCTTGGCATGGAATCCACTAAATCCTGGCATCTAGAAATAGAAAATCCTTTCCCAACTTTCTTTCACAACCATCCAAAGTGCTTCATTTGATGTTATTTTGGTGCTATTTTTTTCACCGGCACTGTATATATATATATATATATCAGCGATTGGACGAAAATTAAATACCCTCGAAAATATACACCTTATTCTCTAATTAAAATATTGAATATTGAATAAACTGATTCTTTACATTATTTGTAAAACATTTTATAAAAAATAAAATATGTAGTTGCTAAAAATAAATTCTTAACAAAACTGCAACAAAAATGGTTTTCAAATAAATTGAATTGAAATATAAATGAAATATTAATGAATTGTCAAGACTATGGATGCTGATCAAGAATATATATACATATATAAACTAAAAGCTTTTCTTTTACGTTTCTTTCAATGCGTAACATGCTTTACAGAAGGGTATTAATATAGAGAAATAAGTAGAGTAAAGAAAAGGCCAGGAAGAAGTGGAGAATATTATGCAAAGTTTGCCATTAAATATCAAGTATACGACATGGTCAACGCAGAAACCGCTTTATAGCCTACAGCCACGCACTGCGCTTATCTATTCATATTTCAGTGTCTGTGTGTGTGTGTGTGTGTGTGTATCTGTGTGTCTGCAACGCATTGCCATTATGTACATTATAATTTGTTGCGCCTCGAGCTGTTTTGTTTAGTTACACTCGGCGAAGAAATCATAAAAATGCCATGCGAAGATTGAAAGAGATAGAGAAAGCTCTCTCTCTCTCTCTCTCTTTGTGTGGTAAAACTTATATGTGTTTCATGACATTTGTATTTGTATTTGTATTATGTATGGGCTGCCACATGCACATATAGTGCGTGAAATTGCCAAAGAATATCCCCCCTCCCCCCTTTTTGTGCTCGTCTCGACACTCTCACATATGAATGTTTATCATTATCATTTGCTTGGTTTCGCTTCGAACCAGCTAGTGGGTAGCTGTAGGGTGGTTGGGTGGTTCAAGCTGTCACTTCCGGAGAGCGATGATGTTGCCTCGCCGCGAATATACAATTCTAATGGTGAAAACTCTGATATATATACAAAAAAAAAAAAAAAAAAATTGCAAATATTTTCTTAAAAACATCTCAGCTAAAACATATTTTAAAAAAATCTTTAATAAACTTTGAATTTATGTAAAAAAAAAGTATTTTTCAATCGTGATTAAATGCTTTAATCTTCAATTTTTCTAAACGTGCAGTGAAAAAATGTATCTTTTTTACACTTTTGACTGATGATGGGGCTCTGAGGCTAAAATTAGCTTGCCAAAAAAGTCAAGGCAATATGCAATTTGGCATGATATATGTATAATGGGCTGACAAAAATTTATGCACTCCTCATTTACATTATGAGCGCAGAGAAGTCTCCTCCCGCTACTATATCAAATTTACAGCTCATAACTAGAAACGAGTAAAACGAGAACTTTAAAAATTCTTCAACAAAAACAGAAATAGTGAAAGTATGGAAAGACTCTTTTAAATACAAATTTATTGATATATATTTTTGATGATTCATTTTTTTTAATTACTATAAATTATTGTTAATATAAATCTTTATCTGGCTGACTCTTAAGAAGTCCTTTTAGAAACAAAAATAAATCACAAAACAATTTTAAAGCCATAAAACATGTTTGCCTTGGGCTGCAGTCAAGGACCTTTGACCAATGACCTCCCCCCCGCCCCCCCANACAATTTCAATATGTGCTGCAATAATAGAAAGAAAAAAAACAAAGAAGAAGACCTCAAGTTAGTGCCAAAGTCAAACGAAATGAAAAACCAAACAGAAACTGACACAAAAGTTGTAAAAAATGCAAACAATAAATCAACTTTAGCTGCAATTGGACCAAGTCGGCAACTAGGGGGGAGGGAGGGACTGTATTTAAGGGGACTGCGGGGCTGTCTGCAACTTGACACAGACGCAGACAGTTGCATGTTGCAGGCGTAGACAAGAACAATGTCGCTCTAAGTTTTCCATCTCATTTTTGTGTATTTTTTTTTCTCCTTTTTTGTTTTTGCCGGAAGTGCAAATCTTGTCAGCAGAGTGCACCGAGAAGAAGAAGAAGCAAAGAGAAGATATCAAAAAAAAAAAGACCAGAAAATAAAAGAAACTTGGTCAAAGTAATTTAGAAGCAGTTTATATACAGGGCCGGCTACCAAAGTTAACACAAAACTGACCGCAGAAACAAACAAGAACAACAATAACAAAACAATTGCAAAGGGGCGAAAGATGGGTGGGTACGGAAAATGGTCGGAAGGATGTGCATTGTTGTTCGTCTCGGAATAAATACAATTTTTAAACTTAAATAAATATTGATCAAGGAGTTGTGGTATAAAACTAATAATTTATTTAATTGGTTTTAGATTTAAAATAATAATATATGCACTGGACTATATATATGTTCTTGATTAACGCACAAGGAATCAAATCCTGTCGGGGTCCTCCTATCACGTCTTATCAAATTTACTTATGTCAGGCACAACTGCTCAATCAGCAGCAGCAGCAGCAATGTCCGAGTGTCTGTCCGTGTATTGCTAATTAATTTGATTTTCGAGTCTTGCATCAATGCTAATTAGGTTTGGGGTCGAAGTGCAGGCGACATCGGCCAGGACGGTTGCTTTGACCAGGTTGCCAGACCGCATAACAATTCATCATCATCATTGCCAAGATAATGATCAGCAAAATCAAAGTCTATCACGTAGCTGATGAGCAGATGTAGTCAAAATATTGAAGCAGTCCAATTCGAAAACCATTTTCTATTTTGTATTCCCGCATGTCAACAGGAAGAGAAAGAGAGTAGAACGATGATGATGATGATGATGATGATGATGGGGGATGTGATGTACTTATTTAAACAATAGTTGTCCCTGGCAGGACGCAGACAATTGCTTTGGATTGCTGTTGCCCGCCGAGGCGTACATTACATTAGACGTGAATAAAGGCCAAGTCCCGCCGCCCATTCCTCCCCTTTGGAAACCCAAATGGTTTCAAGTGCAGTCGAAAACCGCAAGCAAGACAAGGCAACAAGCATGGCAATGCGAGCATGTTGAACCGTGGGGAAATGCGGGTAAAGTGGAAACGGGGAGCATGCAGTTGGTCATTGTGCGGCGCAAGGCACACTCAGCCTGCAGCCTGTCAGCCATTTAAATGGTCCTTCTGTTGTCCTGTGCTGTTGCATTAATTAAAGATGCGCTGCATTGTTGTCGAGGGTGGGTGGAGGTGGTGGTGGAGGTGGAGGTGTCTGTCCAGTTGCCAGTCCTGGTCCTGGTCCTGGTGTATTTTGAATTAATGTCAAAGGATTTGCGCAATTGGGCCAAATTAACAGCAAGGCCTGACATTTGACACTTGCTGGCTACAATCAAGGACTTTTTTCTAATAATAGTAAAATTCATATAAACAATAATAAGACTAATTCGGAATTGTGTATAAAAACTGAACCAATATTTATAAATATATATTTTTTTTGTATATTAATTATAAAATTAAATTTAACAACTTTGCTTACCTTCACATTCATAGTCCGACTTTTTATATAGTTTTCACACAGGGATTTATGTACATCCAATGATGTCCTGGTGTGTCCTTTACATTGAAATTTGTTTGAATGGTCGGTTATATAATCTTATTTTATCAATTTAGTTTATATACTTGACATAATCACACCAAAATCAATGTTCCACGAACACACTCATATTCCGAATTGATTATCAATTCGTATTGACAACAAATTACATAATTTTATAATAAGTAATTTTAACATAAGATTTGTCATTTTTTTTTTTTTTTTGAGTTTAACAAATTTTTTGGGAATTTGATTCGTTTTTATAATTAGTTTTCAAAGCAATACAGCATTGTTTTATATTTGAACTAAACTTTTTATTTATTGATTGCATTAAAAAGTAGACGCAAATATACTAAATACTAATTCTATATATATATATATATCTATGCATACAAATAAATTCATTTAAGGAATATAGATAGGTACATAATAAAACACATTTTCGTTTCGTGATTGTTGCTGCTTTGCTTTTGTTATAAAAAACTGAGTAAAATGAATTAAAAATACAACAAAAATGTAAGTTGCGTGTGAAATGATTGAAAAATAATACTTAAAAGCCGAAAGTGAATTTTAGCAAATTGAAAAACGAAATTTGAATGAGAATTAAATTCGAATAAAATGGTTTGTATGTGTCTATGTGATGTGTGTGTGTCTGTGTGTGTGGTGTGGTGTGGTGTGAAAATGCAAGGAATTTTAGAGCCGAGTAAGTTACAGTGCTTGTTATTCGTAGTGTTATTTATAGAGTGTTTGCTGTCCTAATACTTGTTGTGAAACTGTAGTTGAAAGCAACAACAATCGTAACTAGCTTAAATTGTTGTTGTCCGCTTAATTCACGCATTAATCACAGCTGCAATTGTTACTTTTTGACTTTTCTTCTCAGCATTATATCGTAATATATATATATATAACCATAAAATATCATACATGGTATATACATATATATGGTTACGTATCCGTATCAAGTAATGTTGTCTGCCCGTTCTCCCAGCTATAGCACATACGTTCCAAAAAGTAGTTCCAGCATTAACTAAAACTGGAAAATACGAAGCCTGACTACGTTTTTTTTGGTGTTGATTTTCCGTGTTTTCTTTAGATTTTTGTTTTGTCTCTAAGTTTAAGGCCACTTAAGTACGCTTATCGATTCGATTAAGTACGGTTTTGATGATTATTGTATTATTGCCATCAAATTTGATCCTCAAGTGCCGAAATTCATTTTGCCAAATAGGCAGACTTTAGCTGCTGATACTCCAGAATGCGCGCAATGCCATATTCCTTAATGGGGATTTGATAAAAATTGTTAAGTGACAATATTTGATCTATCTCAATCAACTTACCCAATAGCCAAACTCAATGGCAGAGGTCACATTGACCACCGACCACAGACTCCAGAACAGATGTGAGAGCATGGTGAAGAGCCGTATCTCGGAATCTACCGAATCGAGCTCCTCGACAGTTGGTTCGTAGTGCTCATCGTCGTTGTATTTTTTTAGATAGTTGACAATAAAGTCGCGACGCTGCTGGGCCGTGGCATATTGCTGTTTGTAGTGATGGAAATAGGGGAACTGCGGATTGGTATAGTCGAAAGTCCATTCGATGAAGTGATTGGCCAGATCGAAGCCCCGATAATTGTAGGCACAGTACTCAAAGTCAATGATAATGAGATCCGGCTCATGATCGGACATAAAGCTAGAGTCCAGTGCGGAATCATCTGTCGTATCCAACTCAGCGCAGGGTGAGGAGCTCTGCGATTTGCTATATTCGTAGATATATATTTTTTGTTGTTTTGGTTTTTAGGGAGAAACGATTAGTTAAATTTAGAGTAGATATAATGTTATATGGCATGGATAACCTGTATGTATTTGGTAATTTGCTTTGGCCGATTTTAACAGCCGGCTCATAAAATTTTTACTCAAATCTCGACCGCAGCAAAATGGGGCCATCTAGAATTTAAGGTAGTTTTATATCGGCCAGCAAGCATATGTATATAACTTATAAACTAATTTAGCAATGAGCAAATAAATACTGGTTAGCGGCCAACAGAAATATTTTCGGGGTGTTAGCGCAAAACTAAATATATAAAACTAAATAACTTACTTATCGTCCGCATCCAAATTGCTGTTGCCATCCAAACTGTCGCCCAGGGTCTCATCGAAGTTGGATCTATTGGCGGAGATATGGATAAATTAGTAAAATTTGATTGTGCAATAAACAATCTAACACTAATTGAGCCCACCTCAATATACTTATGGATTCCCTTGGGGTACGCTCTTGGCCACTGTTCGATTGCCTCAGCAAGATGTTGCCCTCCTGCAGATCGTTGTGGCAAAAGACAACGGGATAGGCGCCGGCATCTATCACCGTTCGCAGCCAGGCTATCTCCTGCACATAGTTGATGGTGCGCATCAGTTCCCGTTGCTTTTGCAGCACCGCCGAATTGGGCTTCGACTCAATCTTGCCCCTCACAATGCTATCTAAGCTGGCCAGCCAACGGTCCATGCAGTTCCAGATCCAATCTGGCTCCTTCGACATTGGTATATTTAGGCTGTGTATTTCGCCCATTTTCTCGGCGATCTTCATCGATATTCGTGCATCGCCCAGCTCTGTGGTGGCCAAGGGACGTGCCTGCGATAAAAGTGACCAAAATTTAGTTTCATGAACATAAATCAAATTCATAATAATATAATTAAATATAGAATAGTTATTTTTTCTCTTTCTTTTCCCTATAGGCAGAATATATCTATATAAAATTTTAAAATACATCGAGAATATTATGTTTTCCTCTCTTTCTAACCAAACTATGAGAACTGTTATACTTTTTGACAACAATTTTTCTTTTCAAATGATAATAGATCTCTAAGAGAACTTATATAGATTTTCCCAGAACTCTTTTGCCTGCTCCAACGTACCGGTATATATTGCTCAATGCGGCCACCGGGAAATATGCCGTGCAGCTTCGGTCCAAAGTTGCGCTCGCTGAGCAAAGCGAACACAACAGACTCGGTGATCATTGTCTCCAAGGCGTGATCGCCATGGGTTTGTCCATAGATACGCAGTAGAACCTGTCAAATATCAGCAGGAATATATAGATAGATACATATTATTTGGTTGGCTGTCAATCCGGCGACCTACCTCACGCGGTTCCTGCTTGGGTGTGTGCAAGCGCCTCAGAAAACTCGAGTCGCCGCTGTCGCTGTCGAAGCGTCGTCGTTTGTTTGCCTGTTTGGCGCTCAGCGCCACGTCGTCATCGTCATCGGCAACATCAGTGGGACCAGCGGGGACGGATGAGGCAGAGGATGCGTTGGCAGCAACGCCCACAACAACATTCTGTGCCAAATTGTTGGCCACAGCTGGCGCCTCAATGGCCGCGGTGTAAATGTTGTTGTTGTTGTTGTTGTTATTGCTGCCGCTATTTTTAGCAAATGTCGAAGCGGCTATGACGTGTTTGCCAATGCTGACGTTGACATTTCCTTGCGACTGCTGCTGCTGCTGCTGCTGCTCCACATCCAATAATTGCTGCTCATCAAAATCATCCAAGTCGGGCAGACTGACGTAATACAAGAAATTCGAAAGGCCGCCACTGAAAGTATCAAATGAAGCCACATTAAATTTGATGTATTTTCAGCATGTTTTTGAATAGAACTCACCTGATGCGCTTTACAACCAGCTGCTCCGGGGTAACCACCTTCCAGCGTCCGGTTAGATAGTCGCGGCAAATGCGTGCAGCCGCTTGGCGAATTTCCTCGAGTGTGGCCTATTTGGATTCGTGCCAAGAGCATAAAATCCCCAAAAAACAAGAGAGAGCCGGAAAAAGAGAGAGAGAGAGAAAATAGAAAAGAGCATGCGTTTAGTTACGGAGAGAGTTGAAAAAATTCTTGACGTTTGCAAATTGATAAAACAAATTTTCTTGCATGTGCGGCGGGGTGTAAGATGGGGTGTGTGTGTGTGTGTGTGTGTGTGTGTGTGTGGGGTGGTGTACTAAATACAATAAACATTTGCATGCGCTAAAAATGGCAATGGTCTGATCTAAATAAATTTGCGTTATATATTTTTGAACAACTGCAGGTTTTATGTACTAAAAATTCGAACTAAACAAACGTTAATCAGTAAAAAAAATGTGGAAAGTAACTGAAAACTAACCGTAACCAAATAACCAAATTATTTATAAACAGCAAACTGTTTGAAACTGTGAAATTTTTTTTAAAATTACAAATGGACTTTGCACTTTATTAATGTTAAATGTTAGCTGTAACTTGTAACGGTAATAAAAACAAATTTGTGACAGAACTAACGAATATTATAATCTGACTTATTATATATACCCTATGTAAGAAATGAGTGTTCTACAAATCGAAAATACCCCACAAAAAAAAACAGTACTAAAATACTTGTTATTTATTTAGAAACCAATTTTAGGTAAATTCAGGTACTTAAAACATTTATAATTAGAATTAGCTACGAGCTAAATCGAATGCGAAAAAATGAATAATTTGTATATAAAATTAATCATTATGTTTTTGTTTAGCTTACATTGCGTCGAAAATGTTGCCAGATATGTTCATAATTACAACGCTGACGTTTACAACAATTCTGATCAGTTTCCTGTAATTTCTGCTGCTGCTGCTGCTGCTGCTTTTGACGACGAGTTTTGTGTTTGCTTAAACGTTTACGTTGTCTCATACTACGGATATTATAGTTTACAAAAGCTCAATAAAAATTCGAATATATATATATAATAGAGTGTAAGTGTAAATCTAATTATATAAAATGAAAAACAGATGTGTCAATTCCGTAAGCACACGCAAGTCTTTAATTTCGTTTTCTAAGTCAATTGTTCCTCACAGCTGAGCGGTCAATAATAAACTGAAGCAAACTACAACAAAACCGACTCAGCCGAAATGTCGACTGCGCTCTCGCCCTCATTCACCCTCTCTCTCTCACTCTCTCTGTTTTGGTGGTTGCTGCACCACCGCATCCCTCGCACAGGGTTGCTAAGGCCAACTAAATGTTTACCTACACCAGAACCTAAACTACGTCAATGGTCAAAAATTTGCGTTCTGTGATTTCGAGCAGATGTTCGACGGTTTACCTATTGATTCGACACATCGATTCGACAGGTAAAAAGAAAAAAAACGAGTGAAGCAACAAAAATAATATTATTAAACTGGTTCGATTGGCAATTGCTTGTAACCTAGCACCCACTAAAGATAAGATTGGGGATTGTAAGCCCTCGTAAATACTTGAAAATCTAACCTTGATTATGTGTATATATCTTAAAGCACATTGCGTTCGTTGACCTGTGTTACGCATTGGCACCTGTGCAATTAAAGAGTCTAAAAAAAAAGTCAGTTTTAATCTTACTTGTATCAAAAGCATAATTTTTGCTCTCTTAAAATTTATAAAAAATGTTTTATTTATTGATTTCTGTTTCTGGGTAGTTTATCTTCCAGTTAGATCGGATTTGTGCAGCAGGTATGCAACTATTTGCCTGGCTTTTCCCCTCGTTAAAGGTCCTTTATGAGGTGCAACCCTGCAAGATTAGCTTAAGTCCCGCTCTCACCTCACCAAATTTCCTGCACTTCGCCTCTCTTTTTTTAAAACTCTCATTTCCACCCTCTCTTTTACAAGTGACTCGCAATTTTCAGCTGTTTTTTTGCCGGTTTTTCTTTTAGGTGTTTAAAAGATAACTTTAAACTTTAATATTAAATAAAATATTAAAACTATATCTAAAAAGTTTTGGGAAATTCATAAATTGTTTTCAATTTCAATTTGAAATTTTTCTTGTCTAAGAATTATATAGTTTTTTTGTTTATTAAAAGGAATGCTTAAAATTCCAAAAACTAGTTTTAACAATTCACAAAAAAAAACTCCAACTACTTTCCCTCAATATAATCACAGAGAAAACGGCATCTGTCGTGGAATTTTCCACGCAATCATCGCAACAAGAAAATCTTCCGTTTACGCACAAAGCAAAAGTCTTATCAAATGGGAAACAATATAATGTACAAATATATATGTATATACATATATATTTTATTAAAGTGCGAACAAAGGGTATACGAAAATGGGGAACAACAGAAATTGAATGTTAATTCACACAAAAGCAATGCAATTAGATAAACAGTAAACTTACAGAGGAAATCGGAATGTGATAAACCCATTAAGGGTCCAAACGTAATGCTCAATTCTACTATTTTAAACAACAACAATCGAGTAGGCGACAAAGTTCTTTGATAAGCTCTCGCGAATGTTATCATTCGCCGTTAAACTGTTGAGCTTATCAGCAACTATTTTATATGACGGCCACATTGTTGCAAAGATCTGGCGAACTATCGGATTATAAATTCTGACTCTGAATAATGCACAGATTTTGATAAAGAATAACAAAAGCATAAAACCAAATAAAATATATGACTTTTTAATAGTAGAATGTAATTTTAATCATTTAAATTTCCTGTTTCTACTTCTCTTTTTCACTCAATTTTCCCCGAATCTAGTGGACTTTCCCACTGACGCAAGTAAATTCCCTTTTTTAATGATTTTTATAATAAAAACAGTTTTGAAACGATTTCGAGTAATTTTTGCTGAATAACTTAATTTCGTTTCGTGACAAATTAAATGTTTTGTCTAAAACGCAATTTCAGTTTATTTTTTTGTATTGTATATTAAACATAAATATTTTTATAAATCGCACCAAAACTAGGTCATTAAAAATTTGATTTTCACCACTTCCCAGCAAGCTATATTTATGTAGGTTAGTATAAACTGTTTAAGGTTTACGATAATTGCTGAAATTCCACGTGAAAAACGCGCCAAACTTGAGATAAGATTTGCGCATGTTAAAGAAAATAAATAAAAAAAAAAAGAAATTACAATCAATAGTTGGCATTAATATTTTTTTTTATTTTCGCTAATCTATATGAGTTCTACTCTATCGAAACTTTGCGCTTTCCGCATTGTTGCTGTCAGTCCAAAACATATATCACAATGTTATCAAGCCATAAATCTGACTAATATGCTATGTATATATGGCATATAGTATAGTTAAATAAAAACGTGTACTGTTTGTAAATAAAAATTATTAACATATTACGTTTCCCATCTGTATTATGTAATTAGACTAATAATTTGCTTTATAGCTCTGAATGAGTATACAAATAGTGTTGATAGAAAAATATTTTATAGCGAAATTGATTGTGTTAATGCACACAATTGATTAATCAATGAAACCTTATCGATTTGTATGAAATGATCAAATTTTATGAATTTTCGTTTGAAGTGTGAAATGTACGAAAATTAACTAAATAATTTTATCATAATTAATTATAATTATTATAATCAAGTTGTATTATCCAAGTATAATTTTTCTCTCTCTCAATTTTATTATACGAATACTGATTCATAAGAAATAAGAATCACACAATCACATTTTAAAAAAATAAAAAAATTCATTGGAATTGCTTTGTGAAAAACAACGTAGCTAAAAAACCGCATTAGCAGAAAAACAACAACAACGACAAAGCTCGGGGGAAGTAAAATATACTTGACATACATATACTATATAATATATATTTAACTTGGCTAGAACAATTACCTGACCACAATTCTGCAACTGCGCAGCAGCGGCCCCGGCGTCGGCGGCACGTGACCTGTTGCGGCGACTCCAGCGGTAATTACGGACGAGGGACGGACAGCGACAAGTGGTCGTCGCTCTATGACTAAAGCAGCGAACCTTATTTGCTCGCAGCGCCACCTGTGCGGCGCCCATCGCTGCGAGAGACTGCGACACGAGCTTCACGCAAAAAATATATATATAACAAGCGAAAAGAAAACAGAACAAATAAACAACAGCAGCAACAAAAAAAAAATAAAAATTATCAAGAGCGTGCAACGAGTTGTACTACAAAGAAAGCAGGCGACAACAATGTAGCCAGCGATAAGCCCAGTTTGAACGATTAGCAAGGAATCAAATCAACATAAATGTAAATCAAAAGAAGCAACAGCTGAACCTTGAACGGCAAGAAAGTGGAAGTTTAAATACCCTATAATAACTTGTGTGCTAAATTATATACATTCCGTTTTTCGTCAAATTAAATATAAAGGAGTTACAAAATACTAAATACTAAATACTAATACCAAATACTACTGCTTTATCAAAAAAAAAAAACTTCACAAACGACAGAATCCAACTTTCTGACAGCACTCACGTCAAAAACAGAAAATTGTAGAAAAAAAATTTTTATAAAAAAAAATCGTTGTCTATTTTCTATTTTGTGCAATTTAACCAATACACCAGAAAAATATGACTATTTTCATAGCGCAATTCTTAGTCGTCAAACGGGATAAAAAAAAATCAATGGACTCCACACGAAAAAATTGCGATGACACATAAAACGGTTTTCGGTCAATGTACGCGTTTAGGAAAGAGTTGTAACAAAAAAAACCACACAACGAAAACTGGTTGAAGAGCATTCTGCATTATTCGTCTTCTTCGTACTTACCGTTTGCAAATTGTTGGACATCTTGTAGCTGTACACTCTCGCTCTCTACCGCCTTCCGCTTTTTGTCTGCCGTCCTCTACGCGATGCACTGTCCAAAGGTACGTAACAACTACTGCTATAAGATTGTGTCTGTGTGTGTGTATTATATATGTGTATTTTCTATTTGAAATACGTATTTTAATCGCACTCCCACTGACAATAACAACAATAATAATAACTATTTACCAACACGCACTTCACTTGGCACTAATTAGTATATATGTATATATAAATAATTTTAGTCGGGTTGTTAACTGTTTAACGGTATTTACTTTGCACTGCTTTCCGGTTTTCGATTTGACATCCACTCGCGCGCACGTTTCGATTGCTACTGCGATCGCAACTTTAATGTGTGAGCGTCAAGGCGACTATGCCTCCTCTCCGTTATCTTATCCCTTGTTTTCTTTCAACGCGCATATTTTTGCTCCCACTTTTGCAATCGATACTTGGCGTTCTGCTCTGCGATCGAGCTTTTGCAAGTGAGCGCGAAAAGGTTGACATTGCAATTTCTACGTTCCCAACTATTTCTTATTAGAAATTTTGAATTCGTACGCCGCCTAAATGCTGACTGCTATGGCACCTACTGTGCAGTTTTAGTTAAATTTGGCGAATAAGCAAAATTTGTTAAATGGTTGAATTTATGCTTACACTCCGAGGAAATATTGCAACTGGTTTTTATTAATTCATTCATACTCTTCGATTAGAACCAGTTTTAGTTTTGTTAAGTCTGTGTTGGGTTTAGTTTTGGGTCAAAGCCAAACAATTGCGTTTCAAAAAAATATGTTTACAAAAGCTTCGTTTGGGAGTTTTCTAGAAAATTTCATGCCATTTGGCACGCACACCGCATACAAAATATTATTGTAATAAGAGGGCCGAACAAAAACCTATTCAACAAAATAAGCATAGATTTAGTACAGATCGCGATACTTGTTGAGCGCCACTCGCTAATGAGCTTTCGGGCTACATGGTCAGCACAATGCGCTACAGGTGGAAAGCTTTTAAAAGCTTTGAGGCTGAACGCCGCATGCAGTAATGCCCGACACGCTTCAAAGCTAGCTTACTTTAAAAAAGTATTTGCTTCGAAAGCTTTGAACTTTCGCAAACGCTTTGCAAATGTACTTTTTCAAATATGACTCACTCTGCACGGATGCGATCATATTTATTTTCGTAGAATTGCGCCGATAGTAAATAATTATATTTTATGGAATATATGCATGCTTGTATGTGTATTACAAATATCTGCGGAAATTTGCATTTTGAAAATGAAATAAATACGTTTATATACATATATACAAATTTCGCTCATACACAAATGAGCTTTTTGTGTCGCAAGGTGACTGCTGATAAGCCGCGTCTATTTCTGCATAAGCTGTACAGTCGCGTCCCGCACGGCTTGCGTGTACACACACACACATATACAGATGCTTGGAAGCTTTTAGAAGTTGCTAGAAAATCGCCAAACCCTCGAAGAGTAGAAAAAATAATTTACTTGTTTCCGTTATTGTTGTATTTCTTGTTCTTCCATTTATTTTTGAATGTTCTCGAATGTTTTTGTTGGTTTCCTTTACTTTTTTTTTCATTTCTTTATTAGCCACTTTCTTGTCGCTTAAAACCTGGCTCGCCGTTTGCTTTTCAAAAGTTTTTCAATTTTTGCCATTTTACATGCTCTGTTCTAACTTTAATTATGTGTTCTGCGTCACCTTCTTGCACATGTTATTGCCTATTGTTTGGTCTGATTGTTTGTTCTTCTTCTTTTATTTTTTCTTTTTTTTGCTGCTGCCGCCTCTGGCTTACTGAACGAACGGTCAAAATACAAAAAGGTAGACAAAGTGTAATTGAAAGAGAGAGAGAGCTGAATAGTTGGCCTGCTAGTGGGTTGGAGTGGGCAGAAACTATGTAAATAACAAACCACACATACACACACGCACAATGCTCGGCACAAAATGAAGCTCCTCTCTTGAAATACAAATTACATTAACGAGCAGAAAACTCTCTCAAAACATATTAGTCAAGTTTAGGTAATTATATGTTGTACGTATACAATTAGAAGACTAATAATAAAAGATGTATTATATTTATAAGATTACAAAAAAAAAAGGTACAGTTACGGCATTTAAATTATTTTTTAATTCTCAATGTAACTTTTCTTAAGTTCGCCAGTCGACGCGCACTGTTGATTTGTTTGCTATATAAAAAATTTGATATACAATTTCTTTTTTTTTATGGTTTCTCAATTCTATGTATAAATTTGTTTTTTCTTTCAAGTAATTGGGCAGCTTTGTGTTAGTTGTTGTTGCTGTTGGTTGATCTTGTTTTCGAGTTTTAAACATAGAGCTTTTGTTTCTTTTAATATAAATATTCATATATAATATAGGATCATACATAAAATTAAAAAAGAAATTATCTTAAAAATGACAAATGCGTAATGTTAAATTTGTTTTGTTTTTCGTTTACACTTTTACAAGACTTGCAAGTTTTTGTATCGCTTTTTTCTTTTTATTATTAAACTTGAGGCTTTTATTTTTGTTTACAACTCTCGTTATTTTTTTTTGTTTCTTGTTTTCTGCTTAAA
Source organism: Drosophila melanica (assembly GCA_004143765.1). Taxonomy (NCBI): domain Eukaryota; kingdom Metazoa; phylum Arthropoda; class Insecta; order Diptera; family Drosophilidae; genus Drosophila; species Drosophila melanica. Next base: position 15,501 of record SCDT01001680.1, read on the forward strand.
ACGCATCTTAATTGTTTCTTTTTTTTTTTATATATATATATACTTTTTCTTTAAAGTTAAGTTTTTTTTTTGTTTGTTTAAGTAAATGATAATGGATTTGTTTGTTTTTTTTTTCTTGCTTTTGCTTTTGTTAGTCAGAGAGAATCGGTACACTTTAAGACTACGCTCCCGTTAAGGATTGTTAATAGAGAAGCGCCAACACACACACACACAAACACACATCGAGAGACACGCTTATATGTATGTGTGTGTGTGCGTGTGGGTGTGTTAACGCATTTTTGTGTGATTTTTGTGTTTGTGTTAGTAAATTTATATGTAGTACTGTGCTGCTGCTGCTGCTGAGCGCGGGCGACGTTTTTAGGCAGCCACCTCGCTGGCTTCGGCACCGTTTTGAACTTCCTCCTTTGTGCTGGCCTCGTCCAGCTTCGCCTTCTTCTCCGGCGTGGCAACGACCTCATCGGCTTTGGCGGCGGCCTCGTCAACCTTTCGCTTTACTGCTTCGGCGGCGGGCGCATCTAAAAAGAATTGTGTTTTGGCCAAATTTAGTTAACTGTACAACACAAATTCGGATGGGTGGTTTTTTTTTTTTGGTTTGGTGGTGTTTATCTCACCTTTTGAATCACCATTGGCTGCCTCTGCTTCGTCGGCGCCATTCTCAACAGCTGGTGCTGCCTCGCTGCTCGACTTGGGCTCAGCTGTTTTCTCCTCGGTCGCCTGCTCCTCCTTCTTCTCATCGGCGGCGGCTGCTTCGGTCTTCTTCTCGCCATCGACGGCATCGCCGGCGGCGGACGCAGCTTCGGCGTTCGCCTCAGAGCCATTCTCCTTGGCGCCATCGGCGCTACTGCTCGACTCCTCCTCGCCGGCGGCGGCAGCGCCGTTCTCTGTAGTGGTCGGTGTCTCGGCTGCTGCCTCATCGGCGGCAACCGCATCCTTCTTTACGGCATCAACCTCCTCAGCGGCAACTTTCTCAACCACAGGGGTCTCGCTGATGGAGAAGAATTAATTCAAATACAATTATTACACATTTCTAATCAACGACAAAATTATAGAAAACTAACTTTAACTCTACGAAAATTTCTAACCAACTTTTCGCAATTGTCTAAAACAAAAGACCGGCAAAAGTAGTGAATGACGCCGCAGCCGGCGTTATTTCCGCGTTGGTTATAACCACCCCCAGTAGTAGAAGCAGGCACACACACACTCACACATACGCACACACACACACACATAGACGCGCGTAAGCATGTTAAAAGCATCTGCCGCCGCCGCCGCCGCAGCAAATGATAAATGGGAGCAACAACTCGTGGAAACTGCGACGCAAAAAGAAACGGAAAAAAGGTGAGCGGCATGCGATTCCATATAAACTGTTTTTTTCTTTTCTTTTATACACAGCGGAAAATATGTGTACATAGCATAAAATGTTAAGAGTGCAAAGAAAAGGCAAAGCGTGCAAAAAGCAAAAAAAAAAAAAAGAAGCGCGACTTGTTTGAAATACAACGTATGAAAAAAAAAACTGGTTTTTTATGTTGAGGCACTACGTACGTCTCCCTCGCACTCACTTTGTGTTAGATGCAATGCGCGCGCGTCATGTACACAAGGGAAACAGCAAATTAAAAGAGAGGGAGTGAGAGGGCTCGTTCAAAGAATTGCAATGCAAGACAAAGCGGCAAAAATAACGGTCACAAAATGTATATATGCTCATACAAACACCCACTATGCGACAATGCCCCCGGTCTCCCCTCTCCGACATGACCAACACAACCTAAGACAACACAGACAAAAGATTTTAACGGTTATCTTTTCGCTGCGACGCAGCAAAAGCAGTTAGAAAACTCAAACAGCGAAACGTTGACAATAGTGATTATTTTAGGCAATGACAAAATATACCTGGAAGCAACAGAATTTCATTTGAGCAGCTCATTAGCACAAAAAAAGAGAGACAAGAACACAAAAGGCAGGCGGCAAATGAATTCCAAGCTTTAAGCTTTAAACGAAAATTGCGCAGAAGACGAAACTGACAAAAATTAATGGCCACGGCCAGACAACAGCGGCAGCAGCAGTAAAAGCAAACAGACCAGACAGACAAAACGACAGCTGAAACTCAAACGGCACGAAAAAAAAAAAGAGCGGCAACTTGAATGTTACACACAAATGCAGCGCGCTCACACAAATATATGTACATACATATCTATATGCATACTTATTTGCGCACTCCGCTTTGCACACAAACACGCACACACACACACATACGGTCAATATATTACTTCTTTGCCTCTTCACAGCCGCCGCAGTTCTATGAACATGTCCAACAACAAGCACGCTGCTGACGAAGTCGCCGCCGCTGCCATCGTTGCTGTTTGCCGGCCGGAGTGTAAGCGAGAAAGCGTCATGACGCCGCGCCAAATTCAACGGCGTCGTTTTTTGCGCGCACATTTGAAACGGCTTGGTGTAACAGAGACAACTCTATGGTTTAAGCATTTTACGTAGGATAGACACAAAATTCAAAAAGAAATTTTTTCCCAAACCGTTGGAGAAAAATGATGTACACCACTTGCGAAATTAGCCGCAATTGCTATATATATATATATATATATGTATATATATACATATATTGTTTAAACAAATCAAACGCACACATGCATAACCTATGAGCACACACAGTTACACAAAACCAAATTAGTTTACTCACTTCTTTTTATCAGCCACATCAGCCATTTTACTTTTAAGAATTACTTTTCAAAGAGAAGCGCGAAAAGTGTTTAAATATTTGGCTTTTTGCAAACAGCTCGCGTACGCAAACACGATTTGAGATACTTAATAACCAAACACGTAGTTCCAACGAGATTTGCAAATTTTATAAATTAGTGCAAATTGCTCTTGCTTGACAACTTTTTCAGGTAGCTCTGCTTACAAAAGTTGAATGCCTGCTGGGTTTTGGTTGCCGTTCAGAATAACGTCCACACAGTTACGCAGAAAAACGCCGAATGAGACAGAGACAGAAGCTGAGGTAACTTTATATACACTAGCTATATTGACATCGTCTCAACGGTTTGAAGCACAAAAAATCGTTATCGATATACTTGCAACTACAGTAGTTTTATTAAATATTTTTGAATAATATTGTTTTAATATTAAACATATTAGCTATTGCCATTCATTTAATAAACAAACATTTTTTACACAAAGTAACCACTGATTTTGCCTTTTACTAATTCATAATATTATATTCTTGAAGCGATATATCTTTACATCAAGCAAGCTAACATAATGTTATACTCAAAATGGCACTGTACCATTAATAAGCAAAGTGGTGAATAGTGCGAAGGCAATAGCCATTTCTAGAGCACGGTAAGTTAGAGAAAGAAAGCGTACTTTCACTTTTTTGTAGAGCAGCAATTTATACTTATCGATTACACAAAGTATTAGAATGTACATTTTATTTTATATTCAAAAGCATCGTTATATTTGAATGTTGTATTGTAAGAAAATTGAAGTGGTTGGTTTTATTTTAAACTTTGGCCAAAATTTTTTTTGCGGTATATATATGTATCTAAATTTGCCGCAAAATTAAATATTTCTTGTATGTTAATGCAAGATAATTCAACTCCACCAAAGCTTGCTTGGGTAATTCATATAATATACCAAATGTTGTGCACTGATCGAGAATTAGCATCATGTAAATAAATAACATATTTATGTAATGTTTGGCTACCTTAATTTATGTTAATTACATGGATAAACGATACAAGCAAATTATCGATAACTGTGCACACGTGCGGTTTGCCCGCCAAGCGTCACCCATACCAATGCAAATAGAAAGCAATCAATCAAAGGAATGGGAGATTTGTTGTGCCTGCTTTTTACTCTCAAAGCGGAAATTACAATTATCTAGCACAGTAGGCAGGTAAAAGGCGGCCGTCACAGTGCACACCCGGCACAGATGGGATTGAGGGGCATCACGTGCCATTGTGCGCGTCCCGGATTAATGTTCCTCTGCTCGACGGCAACAACAACAACAAGAACAGAGGACAACGGTAACGCCAGCTGTTCGTGTTTTATTACCTGGTTGCGCATTGTTGTTTTAGCGCGCCTTTTCACTTGGGTATTTCCCTGCTGCATTTCGGCTGTCTTCGGTATCCTGCATCGTCTCCAGCTGCAACGGATCTTGAAAGATGTAAGTTAATGTAGAATAAAAGTCTTCGTTTATGTCTCGTGTTAATCTATTTTTATATACTCTGTCATTCATTGATATGGGAGGAGAAAGGGTATATTGGTTTTTTTTTTTAATGTGTAAATGTGTGTAACAGGCGAAAGAGGCCACATATATATGAATATATATA
>SCDT01001681.1:0-26485 GCA_004143765.1 Drosophila melanica
TTTAATATAATATATATATATATATATATATTTAGAAATAAAACGCTGTACTAGATAAACAATTAATTGAACTGAGTTCACTCCTTAAATTGAACGATGAATTGATCTAAGTACTCTCGCAGGTGTTCATCATTATCGGCAACAGAATTGCCATTCGCCGGCAGAGTGAACATCGATATCGCTATCGATAAGAAATTGCCAATATATGTAATATACCAAAAGCCAATAAGATTTATAAAAAGCTAAAGAAAATTGCAGCAAATACACAATTTTCAAGCGCGTTTTAAAGATGTCAACGTTCATAGTCTGCTGCTTCTTGTCGTGTGATGTGCATTTTGCAGGCGACGCGACGCGGAACTTTGGGTCTCTTTGCAGATTCTCTCCCACACCGGCTAACTGCCAGCCGATGATGTATTGCAGCGTACCAATAAGTAAACCACAAGAACACCTCGCGCACACATACGCACACACACACACACATGCACGCACTTGCATGGATATTCAAACAATTACAAACACCAACACAGATTGGCACTCACACCCAAACACGCACACGCTGCTGACATTGATGATTGCGGCGGCATTGTTGTTGTCGGCGCCTAGAGACGCTCGAACGTGTGCTCATAATAATCCCGATATATAAGCCAGCCGAAAAAAAAAACGCACATTCAAACACACAGGCGCTCGCACACATACATAAATAAACATGTGTCGCCGTGTGTTGTAACGAAAAGTGTAAAATAAGCATCAATCATCGCTTATTCGAGTTGTCATCAATCACACACACGTTGCACACACACACACACACACACACACACACTGGGTTACGCTGCGGTGACAAGAGCCACAACAAAAACTACAACAACAATGTGAAGCAACAAGCGCCGTTCAACTTGGTGGTTGGATAGTACAAACAGCCCGCCCCGCTCCCCCGATCGCTGGCATTTACAAAATTTTCTCGCCTTCAAAATTTGCAACCCCTTCTGGTTGCCGCAAACTGGACACAACAACCCCTCCAGCGCCGATGACGCCTAATCAGCTCGTGCGTCAGTTATTAAATCATCAGGTTGCACGATCAGCCGCCGCCCGTCCGCTGTCACATGTCTGTCAACAGTCAGCGAAGGACCTAAATATAAAAAAAAAAGCAAAATGAACAAGTAAGAGAACTGGTCGGCAGTGCCCGACTAGAAAACACCCTGCACCCAACTGCTAGCTTGCAAAAGTGATTTAAAAAAAAAAAAACAATCGAAAAATCAAATCCAATGTTAATTTCAAATTAAGTGGAAAGTGTACAAAAAAAGTGGAAAGTGTACGAAATTTTCTTTATGCGAGCTAACAAACCAAGTTTGCTAACTTGATATATATAAAATCCATATTTACCGACAATTTCTAAAAATTCGTAAAGTTCAGCCCTCTAGCTTCCAAGATTGCTGCCTGCAGACAGAAGTACAAACAGACGACCCTTTTAATAAAAAAGAAATACACAAAATATTGTGCGTAACCAAATATGCTGCGCCTGCTCCTGCGCGTGCCCCTCCCCCTGCCCCTGCAGTTGCGTGCGTCAAGGCGGAAAATAAAGATTTAATCGGCATTTATGTATGTTCTTTTTTTTTTATACATCATTCAGGAAAAGCAAAAAGAGTATATTTGTTTTGGGTATTGTCCGTCCGTCGGTTCGTTTATTTTAAATTATATTTGAAACTTCGTATATATATATAAAGATAGTGTTTAAAGTTTTAAATTTAACAGGTAACGGTCAACCTAGAGTCACTTTCAGGCTCATTTCCAATATCGCAAACCGCAAAAATGAATAGTCTGTAAACTTTCATGATAACTTTTTCAATCTATTTTCAGGAGTTGCCGTTTTGGATTCTTTTAAGCTCTATCTAGACTGTAAACAGAGTATTGTGCTGTCGCTTACACCCAACTGCAGTTTTCTAACTTGTTTTTGAGGTTTTTATGATAATCCGCTTGTATACGCGATATGGAACCCAACGAGTTGTCAAACGAGCCGCCCTTGAGCCCGTCAAATGGATGAGCCTGTCATTTATAAATCGTGAATCGAGTAAGGTCCCATTTTGTTCAAAGCCAAAAATAATATAAACGCAAAATTGTATGTACTCGCAGAGTTTGATAAAAAGGAATGCGTCATATCAAACAGTTCCAGCGAAGCAGGAGAAACAGTCGATTAACGTGCCCAATATGCGTGACCATGGCTTGAACCTTAACTATTATATATATATATATACTATACACTATTCTATAATTGGTATGTACACACTACACATGGTTTCTAAATTGAATTGAAAACTTATCAGATATTACTAATTCCCTTATTATTGTTTGCAGATTCGGCGCGAGAGATTACTGGAACGCCACTAATCAGATACGAAAGCTCCAACTCTGACAAGTATATATATTTTTCATTGCCTGACATTTATAATGATGTATAAATGCTCGCAAGTTAGTAGATGATAATAATGCTCGGCTTGAAATTCATCAAGTTATTATTAGATATCACAATTTAAATATATAACTATCAAATATATTTACCAACTACTGCGCCACAATGCGAACTAAAATAGTTGTATTTTAAAATTCTCCTCTACACGAACATATCTTTATTATCATTTACAAATTGGTTCGTTATTTTCTTAATCCTCATCATACAGGTTTACTTACTTTTTCTAATTTTCAGATAAATATGCACACATTTGGAATCCATTTTTTTTGTAAGCAGAAAGCAAATAGAACTTCCAAAAATATATAATTCTTCGATGTTTGTACATAATTAAGCAGGGAAGATTAAAGGCCATTTACTTGATTTGTTTATTTTCGATTAATCCCGATTTGAATTGTTGTAAACCATCTTAATATTGATTTTAAATAATTTAATTTTCCGTTTTGTGAACTTGACTTTTGGCGAATTAGAAAACTTTAATAAGTGCTTTGTAATTAAAATATTAAAATATTTGTAAAATTTGATTGGATTCAGAAGCGATTCGTTGATGACGCATTATGTAATACGGAGCTAACCAATTATTAATTATTATTATGTTGTTTTCAAAAATTTAAATGATCTGTGGTAATAATGCGATTGATAGTTTACCATATATATATTTAAGCAAATTATACAAATTTAAATAACTAAATTGTGCGAATTGATGAATTTGAAAGCTAAAATAAGTATATTTGAATATGTAGTGAGTACAGATGAGAGCCACTCGGTCAATATTGGAGCAATATTTGTAAAATTTAATTAAAGACAGGAGCGATTTCTTAGCGCATTATCTCTTCAGGATTAAGGATAGGGAAATTAGAGTTTTTACGCAATTTAAAACAAATTCAATTCAATTCATATTCAATACTGTGAATAAGCTCTGGTAACAGTGCGAATGATAATTTTTTATGTATTTTAAAACAATTTATACAAATTTAAATAACTATGTCAACTGTGCTTTTGTTGACCTTGTTACTTGTTTAATCATATTAAAAGAGCACACGGCACTCATCTATGTTGTATATATCAGGAATAAGATTGTTTACCTGCTTTCTCTATAATTAACTTAAATATTTACGAAACTCGAAGTGCTTGAACAAAGTTAGGTGCCAAAAATTAGGCAAATGTATAAAGTGCATATGTGCGTTATGGTAATGACAATTAAGACATAATGAAGCTCCACTAAAACTAAAAAGCTTTGTCACATACATGTAATCGAATGCTACGCAAAATGTAAACTATTTCATTCACAAGGCAGTAGCATACATTTGGCAACAGCTACAATAATTGTAAGTTTAAACTAAATGAAGCGCACAACTTGGCAAAGTCAAATTATAGAACAATTGTTCGCTGTCGAAAGGTAATGCCGGCAATAACAACGAAGGTCGACTGAAAAGGGTTTAATTGCAATTTGGACAACAAATCCCTGTTATGCTACAAATAAGAAAAAGAATAGCCATTGTTTTTGTATAATTTGAAGCGGATCTAAAAACAAAATGCCGGCGAACTCGTCGTCGACAGACAATCAAATAAAGTCACGCCGCTTTACCATTTGCGGTTGTCGTCGCTTTGCCAGACAGAAGGATGCGTTGGCCGACAAAAGGGCCCAAGTGATGGACAGGCGGGTTGTAGCTGGGAAACAACGACATGCACACAAACACGCATGCACACACACACACACACACACACACACACACACACACACATGAAGCCGGCAAAAGGCTGCAGGACATGTACACGAAATTAATTTGCAACGAAAGGGCACGACGCGCGCTTTTAATCCAACATGATATCCCGCCCGCAAAATGCAAAAAGCGGGCAACGGTTGTGCCCAGCTGCTGAACCTGAACCTCAATATAAATACCCTCTCTCAACAATACACCACAACAACTGCAACAAAGGGCTGATTCGAAACGTTGCCCGACTAGGAGATATCCTGCTCTACCCAAATCGGCCACAATGTATTCAAATGTAAGTAAATTATTACTATTTTTATAATTTATATATTGCTCGATTGTTGTACAATTTTATAGGCATAAATTTGGTCTTAAAAAAACCAATTTACTAAAAAAACTACTCTTGTGAAAGTAATCAAAAAGCTTTATTTAAAAATATTATTTCTACAAAATTCTACAAAAAAGCGTTTCTTAAATATTTCGAAAAAAGATTATTTTAAAGAAAAAATTATGCAAATTTTTTTTACATTTTTTTAAAAAATCGGAGATAGAAAAACTATACAAAAATAGTTCTTTGTAGTGAAAAATTTGTTAATGAACAAAGTTAGGTTTTTTTTTGGGAAACAAAAAGAAATTTGGTTAAAATTAGAATACATTTTGTTGTTATGATTAGATTAGTTTTCTTAAAAACTCGTCATATTTCAAAAACGAATTTTACATTCGAATTTTATTTTTTTTTTTTTAATCAAAATTATACTATTGCCATTTATCGATTTATGTTATTGGTATATATGTAATTTAAGAAAAATTTGGAAGCTTTACTTCTTGTCATAACCGATAAAACCGTTGCTGTAAATCGATGTATATCGATAAATTGAAATAAGCAATTGTCAAAATCGGATGTTTTCCTCTGCGTTTGCACATATGTATTCAGCATACCCGTTTTAAGTCATTCTCATTAAGTGCAGGGTGTAAAAATCAGAAAGCGGATTAAACGTATTCGTGAGAATTCGTCAACGATTTCACACCTGTTCGACAGCAGTGTATGTGTTGGCTGCGAGTATGAGCTATGGGGGGCGTGGCCCGGCATAAAATGCCAATTAGAATTTCAAGTTCGCAGTCGGTTGGGCCGCGCTACGGCAATGCCTTCGGGCAACGGCTGCGGCTGCGGCTGCTGCTCCGTGTCCGTGTCGGTGTCCGTGTCCGTGTCGGTGTCCGTGTCCGTCGTCTCGCACGACTTTTTCGCCAACGCAAATTGTTTATCGCCTTCGGGGCGCTTTATTAACTTTACGGCTGGCCGGGCCGGAGTCGGATTGGGCTGGGCTGGGCTCGACCGGAGTCTGGGCCGTGATCTGAACTCGCGGCTCAACTCAACTGACCTGACCTGGGCTTTGGTCAGCGCCATTTTACGGACTTTCGATTTTCATCTGTTTCAATTCGATTTGCTTTGGTTTCGGCTCTGAAATGCCACCCCCCATTTTATTGTTGTTGTTGTTGTTGTTGCTTGTTCGCTTGCACCTTTTGCTTGTTATTTTCTTTTTTTTGTATTTTATTTTATTTTCTCCGCCCCCTGCGGGCGCGTTACGCGGAAATGCACTCAAAATATTAAATGCTTCAGTAGTTTGCAATTATTGAGCGCCGGCCTTGTGCTTAATTTATAATGCGACTCCGGCGTGCGATTCTGTAGCAGGCCTCGCCATCAACAGAGCAGCTGTCCGGCTGTTGACCATTCGGCCATTTAAACGGACGGAGTGGTGGCTGCGAGGAGCTGCCAACGGCTCTTACAAGCATGTTAAACTCAAGTTGAATTGGCATTTAAATACGGACAAATTAATTTTTCAACGTTTCTTTCCGCTGAATTGTTTCCTATTTGAAACACTTTTTTGACTTTTAAGCAAGGCGAAAGTGTTATTTTTAGCTCAACATTTGAATACAGTGCTTGATGAAAGTATGAAGGCCGGCTTAGAAACAAAACCGGAAATACACATGTCTTTTTCAGCCAACTTATAGCCAAGATCAGATAAAAAAAATCATCAAAAGCAAGAAAGAACGTTGCAGTCGGGTGTAACCGACAGCGCCATACTCATTCACAATGTATTTGTATATATAAAATGAAATGTAGAAGACAAAAGAAGAAGAAGTTATAGCAGTTGAAATATGGCCGTTGCGCATCTACTTTACTTGTCAACAATTTTGGGCAACATTGCCATGATTTTTGACAAACAATTGAATCCCCGCAGATTCTGTTAAAATTCTGTTTTTTATACTAATTGTGGCAACCACAATCAATAAAAAATATAGATTTAAATTCGTAATTTTGAAATTGGTTGGTTTTATTTTTAAATATCGAAAAAAAACTCATTTTGAAAAATTAATAAATCTTAAATACAGAACTTTTATAAAATCCAAATAATGACCAAAATGCTATTAAACATAAATTCGGTTAAATTTTGCCAAAGTTATGTTCGTTTGAAGTGTGGGACCTATGTATCCGAGAGGTTTACATGTCAAATTTGTTGTAAATTTTAGCATGATTTTTGACCAAAAACTTGACCCACTTAGAATTACTTTAAATGTGTTTTTTTTTAAATACTAATTATGATAAATTAAATCAATTGAAAATATAAATTTGCAATTGTAAATTTTTGAAATTTGAAATTAGTTTTTTTTTTAAAAACTTTTTTTTTTTAAATCGACAAATTTTTATTTTAAATAATGCATAATGCATTTTTTATGCAGAATCAATATATGAAATTTTTTAATTGTGTTCAACTTATGTTACTTATGTTACAAAACAAAGAGAGACTCAATGTCGAATAAACGGATAAAAGACGCTCGGGAAAACAAACAAATTGAAATTTTGTTGGCTATAACTTTTTCAATATAAAAGTGTGGAAATACAAATACTTAAATTAAGTACAAGCTTATTATCCAAGTGAACAATGCAACAATAATTATTATAATCAAAGAGGCGAAATTCGAAAACTATTCAGAGTGTATCTAGCCAGAGTGTATTTAGAACTAAGCCTTAAGATACTTGCAAAGTCAGATATTTGAGCGTATTAAAGCAATCTTAAGTTGTATAACAGGAATTAGATAAGTTAAGCTAATGCTAAATATTAACGTTAGGCATGCAAATGCTGAGATTTAAAGCATAAATATAAATTCCTAGCCGAAAATAAAGGATTACAGCGAACGAATTTGATAAACCAAAAGCAGGCAGAGTCTTTGAGATTTACGAGCTGATTTTGAGAGGTTACAAATACGTGTTATATAAACGCACACATGCTGAGAACGCTTGCGGTGGTGATGGGTGAGGCGTTGAAGGGGGGGAGGGGTTATGTTTAGGCTAAATCGAAGTCGTCTTCAAGTTGTTTTGTGAAGAAGCAGCAGAAAACTTTCAATTGCATTTTGGCCAAGTTGCTTGGTCTTATCTTTATTATCACCGCTTTTATTATGCTCTGGCCATTGACAGTCGCGGGGGTAGGGGGGTGTGTGGTGGTGGTGGTGCTCGTAAAGTATGTCATGTGTCATAAATGACAGATTCTTAGGCATACTTCATTGATCCCTTTTTGGCCGCAACGGTTTTTACGATGCCTGCTCCTTACACACACACACGCACACACACACACATATCCTAGCTAAATTGTTGCAGTATCTATCGCACACACACATACACACACACACACAGGCATAGTGCGTGTTTGAAGTTTGCTTTTGATAAATGAATGGATTTTCAAAGGCGACGTTAATGAAATACGCACACAACACAAATACACACACACACACACACACACACACACACACACTCACCCACACACACACACAAGACTACATCCTCTGTTAGCCCGACGACGCCAGCTAGCTCAGCATGTGTTCTGTCCTAGTGTGTGTGTGTGTTTGTTTGTGTGTGCACTTCCATATATCCTTCAATCTATCAAACTCACGTGTCCGTCGTGTCTCAATTTACTCGCTTAGTTTATGTTCAACTGGCGGCGCTTTTGCTGCCGGTTTCTGTCTTGCCAAGTATTTTGATAGAGTCCGTTTGGCATATTTATGAAGTCAACGCAGCGGGCATTGAAAGGACACACAAACGGCCAAAGACACCGACCAATAGACCAGCAGAGAGAGACAGATAGAGTGAGGGAGAGAAAAAGTGTTAGAGTCCAAGCGGGATCCAGTTACACGGACACGGACACATGACCTCGATGGATGGTGGACCTTTTTCTCTTCTTTTTGTTTGTTCTGTGACGCATACTTTTTGATTTTTTGCATAATAAAAATCAAGCATTTAGAAATAACTAGTTTTTGCCTGGCGATTAGATGTTTTCCGCAGAACGCTCACTCAAAGTGTGAATAATCAATGAATGTGCAGCAAGTATATCAAAAGTAAATTACAGTGTAAGCCAGTTCTTTTTTTTTACCCTAAACCGATTCAAAATGGGTAAAAAAGGGTATATTGGTTTTGTCCAAATAAATGTAACCGGCAGAAGAAACCATCTCTGACCCTGATCAGGACGAGGAGCTTACTTTTTTTAGACTTTAGATTATCCCAATACAAATATCGATAATATCGATAGAAACCGATATTTCAATGCTGTATCTCTGAGACTAAAAACTAGCGCATTGTGTTATATTCGTGTCAAACCGACGCAGATTTTAAATATTTCAGATTTTGGGATAACTCGCCTCAATTCGCGAAAAAAAGCCAAGTATGGGCTGTGTGAAATTTGATTGTTTTGTACTTTAAATTGAAAAAAATACACTATTAAACATTTTTTAATTAAATATTATCTACATAATCGATTCTAATTTTTTTTTTTTCGTAAATAAGAAAGAGAAGAATTTAAATTAATTACAAACTACTTATGATGAATATTTTAGAAAAACAATGTTTCTAAGATTAATGCCTGACATCTTCAGTTTAGCTGAATTTTACAAAGGCTTGTGCTTAATTGAACTTCAAAACTCCCTGTTCAAACACGTTTTGTTTCTTATCAATCAAAAGTGTTGGACATGTGCGTAAGGCTTAATAGCTTGGGTATCGTTATCGTTGTAGTTATCGATTATCTCATAAAACGCAACTCGTTAGCGGCAAATGTGACTGTCAATGGCCTTGCAATTGCATTTGGCATTTGGTTTAGCCACTTGAAAGCCAGTGCAGCGGGCATGTCTATATATGTTCGTTCTCTCTCCAACACACACACTCACACATAATCTGTCTCTCTCTTGTTGTCTGTCGCTGCCTCTCGCAGGCAATCCAAAAATACTTAGCATCCACGTCAAACGTCACTAAATAATGCAAAGAACCAATTACCAAGGAGAAGGCGAAACCAAGTGATCCACTTGCAACTGTAAAGTGTTTTTGTTGTTGTTGTGATGGCTGCTGTTGTTGTTGCTGCTGCTGCTGTTGGTGTTACTGCTGTTTATGGCGAGCTGTTTGGCGCTTTGTTTTCGCCTCTGCCGCAGGGCGCTGAAAAGTATGCCACATAAAATCGAACAGCGGAGAGCAAACGCAAAAAAAAAGCAAAAAAGCAAACGCAAACGCATTAAAAGCAACTTAATAATTCAGATCGAAATCACCAATCAGCGCAGCTGACATGTTGACAAACGACGCCGCCAACGGCAACGCCAACGCCGGCGACAACAACGCGGCACATCGACGTGCCAAAAGAGAGTTGTGGGTTTTGGGGCCACGTGGATGAGGACAAGAGATTTACATTTTCAAAATCGAATGGCGACATAAGCCACCGCAAAGCAGAAGACACGCAACCACAGCCATAATGAAATCCACGATAAACAAGATAAACGAACACAAAAATATATATATATAAATTCTCCCACACACACATCACACATACATGTAAAGCTGTTAGCATCGCCTAACATTGTGGAATTAAACATGGCATCGTATACCCTATAAAAATGAAATACTTCAAACGCAATTTTTTAACATTTTACAGGATGAATGTTTTTCTTTTTTTTTTATAAAATATTCGAATTTCGTGTAATTTTTCTGATTTGAATATGTTGAATATATGGATGAATGTTTTATTTATGAACTATTTGAATAGTTTAATTTGTATTATTATGAGAACTTATTTGTTTCAACTCAATATTCTGCCACTTGAAAATTTATTAAATAGAAAAAAAAAATTATTTTCTTCATCTCATTCGTTTTTAAATGTTAGAAGCTAGTACAACTAACCTTTTGAATCATTCGAATCCACGCCAAAACATTTTACATATTGGGTCTCAAAGAGTTGACACAATCGAAATTTTTCAAAGCAATTTAAACGGAATTATTTGTGTTCTCTTGGAATTATGAAAATCATTTGAAAATAATTAAATACATTTATTTGTTATATAAACTATTTTTTTTTTATAGTATCAAAGTTTAAAAATAGTTTCTTTATAATAGTCTTTTTTTTTATTATATTACAATAATTTATTTTTTTTAGTTTTGTTCCCAGACTCCTTTCTTTGTCTCAAAATTCAGCTGCACACATGGTCTTGAATAGTAGTTATACCCTGTAGTATACCCTATACATGGCATAAAAAAAATAAAAAAAAGAGCAACAGCGTCGCGTCGCAACCGCTGATACATTTACTTATATCTATTTCAGCATTGCCGCTTTATACAGTTTCTGTTTTGGCATATCGGCTTGCAATAACCACCACAAGGCACCTTGTGCCGCTGACTACACACACACACACACACCCTGCCCCTGCAGACAGACAACCACAGACAACCATAGCACGCCCCCAACCCCCAAAACCGACCCTTGCAGTGGCGGCTCATCTTGGTCGTTGTCAACGTTGTCTTCGATGTCTTCGTTTGCAATCAATGAAAGATTTATGACAACATATATATACATATATACATATATTTTGCCGGGGTTCTGCCTTTTTTTTTTATGTCACATCATTATTTTTATTATGACGCTGCCGGCGGCGGCGGCCCGTTATTCGAGAGTGATTAGTGACTAAAAATGACAACAATAATAATTGCATTGTATGTTTGTGTGTGTGTGTGTATTTGTGTGTGTGTGTTGCCTTGTGAATGATGGCTCGTCCATGATATTTGATATGATTCACAAATAAGTACAAATATTTGTTATTATATACCGGTCCGCTCTGGGATCTCAGTCCAGTGCCAATGTTTCACACAACAAATAATTCCGAGAAAAACTGATTGGTTTATGTGACATGCTGTCGCTAGATGGCGCCACTTGTCCGCTCAAATAAGCTAAAGTTTTAAACTGGATAAGTTTAAACGTGGGTTCCATTTTGATAGAATTTAATTTTAAATAGGGATATTATTTTAATCTTATTATTTGTTTTATTATTTTTCTTTTTCTTAGTTATTTGAGAAAGTGAAAAATAATTCGTCTTAATTTTGTATCTTTGTAAATTAACTAAAATTATATTTATTTTCTTTGAAATGGTTTATTAACCTGCTGGAATATTTGAATACAATGTTTGTTCGTTTTGAAAAGTTTGAATTTATTTTTATATAAAATAGTATTTTTTAATACATTTTTTGATTTTCAATAATGTGCATAAATAATCAAATCTGTCTTTTACTTATGCAGAAGTTTTTTAAATATTGTATGTATTTTTTTATATAGTATATTTGTATATTTTCATTTTATTTTCAAGGCAAATTTGCACCCCTGAAAATCCCCCTGAATACCCCAGGCAAAAAATTACTAGTTAGTTTCTTTGACTGGCTAGAAGATATTCCGAAAAATTTTGAAATGATTTTAACTGCATATAGCAACTGAATCTTTGGTTTTTGCTCAGTTGGCGTTTTTTTTTTTGGTGTTTGGGAATTTTTTTTCAAAGGAACTGCCATAGCGCTGACTTTGTGTGTGTGTGTGTGTGCGGACTACTGTTATCTGTTGTCTGTTGCTGCTCCTAACTCACATTTGACACTAACTGCATTTTGTAGACTTTTAGCCAGTCCCCCGCCGCCAACATCCCCTTTGCTGCATCCCTTTTATAAATTTTGGGTTGCAACCCGTCTGTGTGCTGTAAGTGAAATCTTTCAGTGCGTGTAAAATGCCGTTGCTCGGTTTTTGGGTGCCACGCCCACACACTTGCCAGCCGAATGGGCGGCAGCAGCAGCATCAACAAGAACAACAACAGCTAGTTGGACAACAATGAAATGCTTTTAGCATCGAGCTGCGAGCTGCGCAGCGCCAAGCGAAATTAAGTTAACAACACAGAAAAAAGTTTTCTGCACTGTTTTTATTGAAAATTGAGTTAAAAAACAGAAAGTGTCGACGAGTCGACGAGTCGTTTGCTGCGTGTTGTATTTTATTTCAACACGCTTCTCTTGTTGCTATTGTTGTGCACACACACACACACACACACACATACACACATACAGAGGCTGGGGACAGCGCCCTCTCATAAATTGTTGTTCATATTTCACTTTGACTAAACCCAAATTGAAAGCGCCCATCAATACAAAAAAAGGATAAAAATAGTTTTTAATAAAAATCGCGTGTAATAAGATTTGTCTAAAGTTAATGCAAATCCAAATATGATAAATATCATAAATTGGACAAAAATAAACTGGTTGCCAATTTTTGGTTCGACTTTACGACTTTATAACTTCCCTATTTTTAGAGTTTCCTTAAAGAGACAAAGTTAATTTCAACATGATAAATTTAAAAAAAAAAATCAATTTAAGGTTTTTTTTAAAATTGTGTAAATGTGAAGAATTTGTCCTTTTATGTGAAATCCTTGGCTTTTTTTCTGAGTGTAATAACTGTTCTATTCAGAAATACAACTTCCATAACTAGCTAGCTTTTAATGAAACTCATCTATCATTCATATTAAATGTATTTTAATTTAATTTAATACATTTTTTATTTGTTTGACATTTTTATGTTTTTTTTATTTTTATATTAAATTTGACTTGTCAATTCTAACTTTAGACTTTTGAGTCTGAAATTAACGAACATTTTCAATACACAAACACATAAAAGAGAAATACCAAGATTAAATTAAAAATAAATTTTACAATTAAATGAATAATGCGTTAAGATTTTTGCCATTTGTTGTTGACCAAAAATTATAAGCCAAAGTCATTGCCCAGAGCTGCAAAAACTTGCCGCATCTGCCGCATGCCAGCTGTAAGGGGGGAGGAAGGCGGGGCACTAGACAAAGTCGGTCCAAGGTGCTCAAGGAATCTCAATAAAAGTTGTCGACAGGCCACACACACACACATATATACACACACAT
This sequence comes from Drosophila melanica, assembly GCA_004143765.1. Taxonomy (NCBI): domain Eukaryota; kingdom Metazoa; phylum Arthropoda; class Insecta; order Diptera; family Drosophilidae; genus Drosophila; species Drosophila melanica. Next base: position 13,432 of record SCDT01001681.1, read on the forward strand.
ACACACACGCAGACGCTCTTTAGCGCTGCCAAATCAGCGCAGAGATCACACAGACACAGGTTGTGTGTTTGTGTGTGTGTGAGCATAAAATTTATAAATTATTGAATCTATGAAAATATGAACATCACGTACGCGACGTTGCGCGCTTCAGCTTCTTTTTGCCAGGACGAACTATTCAGCAGCACAGATACAGATACAAAATACAGGCTACAGATATAGATACAGGCTATAGATACAGATACAGATACAAACAAGACAATCACACAAAACGAACTTACAGTTATGCACAAAAGACTAAGTGTGTGTTGAGTGTGTGTGTGTGTGTTGTGTGTATGCGTACGTCAGAATATGCACAGAATTTCATTACGCTGCCTGCGTTCGTCGCTCGTATTTTTATAAATAAGCAAGTTGGCATCCCTGCCAACCAGCCAGCCAGCCAGCCAACCAGCCTGCCAGCCTGTTTATTTGTTTGTTCGTTTGTTTGTTGTTTGTTAAAGTTTGTTCATCTGTTTCGTCGCGTTCGACGTGCTCAACATTATTGGCGGCTTCGCTTGGTTACTACATGAGCAAGGCAGGCCCTTTGTTGGACGGCAGCGGGATAGGCGGGAGGGAGGGTGGTTTTTACTTTTGCCCCACCACCCACGCGCTGCTTAACCATAGTTTGAAAGGGCGTCTTTCAGCAATAACGGTGCCAACTAGAAAACTTTTCTAATAATTCGTTTGATGAATTTCTTTTCCACGACAACAAAAAAATTTACGAATGAAAAAAAAAACCAGCTAAGCAGAAGTGGGGAAAAAGGCAGAAATATTCATTGCCCAGCTAACAGATGGAGCAGCGTTAAAGTGAACTATGATGGGAATGCATTAGAGCTTTTAGCATATTTCGATAATGGTGCTGTCAACTTGCTGCAATATATTTATCTTGAACACGAGAACTTAAAAAAAAAATATTTCATTAATATTCTTATTAGAGGAAAATTGAGGTAATAAGAGCTATTAAGTAACACACACTGAGAATACCAAAAGTTTGCAGGCATTGCTTCAATTAATGAGAATCGCATAGAAAGGTCTAAATTGTCTAGTATGACATAATAAAGCAAATAAATTAATAAATCTGTAATTTATTGTATATACAAATATTCATTAGCTTTAATTTGACGCCAACTACGCGCCCCTCCCCATATCCATTTAACGCCAAGGGGCGTGGTACCGTCCTATAAAAAAAAAGAAGAATTATAAATAGATTTACAAAAAGAGAAACGAATACCTACAGAGAGTTTTATGGTAATGTGTGCGTTTTACACCAGAAACAAAAACTGAAAAACAAAAGAGTGCCAATTTGATTTAAAGGTTGATCCGTGACAATTTACCGACTAAATTAACGTATTGCGCTCTCTCCAGTCTAAATTGGAATATTTTTCGTTATACTGAGAATCAAGCGAGTTAATTTGCACTTTTTTTTTTAAGATTAGATGTTTGATGAACCGCCTGCATTGATGAATCTTGAACGACGCAAACCGCAACGCTCCACTAAAGAGTGTGGTACCGTCCTGATCAAGAATTCAAATTACTATTGAAAATGAGAATACAGTTGTGTACTCACCGAAAAGGATTAATCAAGGCAGATAAAACAATGTTGCATGTGTGTCTGTAAAGAAAACGAACTGAATTAGTAATGATTGATTAGTATCGTACATTAAATGGATATGATTATAAATGTTCATTGTTAATAGTGAAGAATTTACTCACCAACCATTTGTTATGCGTGTTTTTGTTTTCTTTTTCAATATAATCATAATTGAAGTGGTAATTGCATTTTATTGTCTCATGTTATTATGTCCCTTGGTTGCATTGTAGGCACCTCATAGCCTCATGTTGCCAGTGTAAGAAAGTATATTTTTTTAGTAAGGTTTCTTTGTATTATTAAAAACCAAATAAAGTGGCTGGTAGTAGTGTGCTAAATCCAATTATCAAATAATAGAAAGTGGCTGGTAGCAGTGTGCTAAAATGGAAATATTTAATTAATTATTCTTTTAATTACAAAAAAATTGGGTTTATACCTGTTTGGCGTAGTTTATGTAACCGTCTCTTGTTCCTTCAGAGTATAAATACGTATTGTTCAAGGGCTGCCGCAAGAACTGCAAAAATAACTTTTAATTGATATTAATATTTTGTAATATCCAAGTTTAAAATATTTGAAAATTCTAGATACTCACACTTTTGTTTTGTTTCAAAATTGAAAGGAAAGAAAATAAAATGATATTTTTTTTTTTTTAAAGTAGACGACCACGCACGCTAATAAAACACATTCAACTCCATACAAACAATTTAGATGCAAAAAAAATGTCCATTTAACCAAAGTTCGAAGTCAAAATTTGTTTAATAATTTAGAATTTGAAATTGGAATAAAATAGATGTGACCTGAATGGGCTGTAATTGCAAACTAAATTATTTTGAAAGCAGATCGCCGGCTGGCGGAGTTTCAAATTTGGCCGGCCTACTTAGAAAACGAAAGGAACCCCTTAAGAAAATTGAGAAAATATTGTGCACAAATTGAATTAAAGTGGGCGATGCTGAAAGGGCAGAGTGTTTGTGTTTGTCCTTCACCTGATTATCAAGAAATGTAATAAATAGATATGAATAATGCGCATTACTTGAGCTACATATGCGTCTATGGGTGTGTAACTTTGAGATGCACACACACACACATGGCTGTGGAAAATTCAGTTTTGTGCCAGCTATCCAATCCAAGGCAGCGTGTTTGCATTTTGTGCGTGGTCCCAAAACTCCCACCGCCCAGCTTTGTACCACAGCTCGTATACGTAATCTATTTAATTCAACCAAGCAAGCAGGCTAGCTGTGTATGTGCGTCATGTGTGTGTGCGTGTGTGTGTGTGTGTGTGTGTGTGTGTGTGTGTGAGCTGCGTTGCTTCGCTTTGGCATTATCAACTCATAAATATTTATTGAATTTTAAGAAATTTTCAAAAATTGGTTACAGAAGTAGCCAACGGTCCGGACAAAACCAGCCCAGACCAAACCAAACCAAACCATACCGAACCTAACCGAACCAGACCAAACTGAACCGAACCCAATCTCTGGTTACGTGGGGTGGCAACTCTGGCGACTTGGCTATCAGCACATATCCGTCATCGATTCTTCTTAGCCGCTGCATCCACTTACCCTCCTCGTCCATTCCATTCGCTTCTTCCGCACCAGCTCCGTCCGCCTGTCGCTCCGTTTGCATTCTCTTATTTGGATTATAATTTTTTCCATTTCACATATGAATGCGTTTTCCTTGGTGGCTGCTCTCGTCGCCCGTCGCCCGTCGCTCAGCGCTGAGCGCCCGCTTTTCTGTCCAGTTGTCAATTTCCATTTTCATTTTCATTTTCATTGCAAGCGCCAAAAGTGCCGCCGTTGGACACAAAGTTGAGCAATGCAATCCTTGGGGCATCCTGAGCTCTACCCGCCGGATTCTTGACTGGCCGAAGCTATCTGAAGCTATCTCGCAAAGATTGCTCAAAAAATTGTAGCAAATAAAGTTAACGAAAGGAAATTAAAGTATCTTAAGGTAGTTTTAACTAAATGCCCGAGATATTGACCACATAATGTAATAATTGGCTAACCAGACGTTTCCAAGATTAATGAAAGCAACACGAAAATATAAGTCCTAATGGATATTTTCGAAATACATGTATGTTGGATGTCGGCTAACTAATATAGTTATTTAAGTTTATTTTTTATCATTATTGTTGCAAAACAATATGTGATTATTATTATTATTATTATTTTTAAAATTATTATTATTATTATTAAAATTATTATTATTATTATTATACTATTATTAATGTACTTTTTAAATATTATTATTTTTATGATAATTACTCATNTTTTTATCATTATTGTTGCAAAACAATATGTGATTATTATTATCAAGAGACATGAGAAAATTATTATTATTATTATTAAAATTATTATTATTATTATTATACTATTATTAATGTACTTTTTAAATATTATTATTTTTATGATAATTACTCATATTTAATAGGCAGTACATATATTTGAATAGGCCAAATAGCACCACTATATAATAAAGCTGTCATAGAACAACCTATTTTTAAATGAGTTGAGCACTTAAAGACAATTGTGTGTTTTTTTTTAAGGATATTCTTGCCAAACTGGCAAATAATTGTGTTACTATGCTTTCAACATATCGATACATTTATATTAATATCGGACCACTGCACCACATAAATCTTTTGATTTTTGTATGCAAAACTTTGTTCCTTACAAATACCGTTTTACAAAACTTGATATTTGTGATCATTTCTACGCTCCTAACAACATCTTTATTGTAGAATATTTCCTTTTGCATATAAGTTGGTAAAATATTACATTTTTACCATGGAAATATGGCTCAATCTTTTATCTGTCCGCTAGGGGTTGCGAAAAACTTTATTTTTTGGTCGAAAAGTGTCCAGCGTCTAAAAGCTTAAAATGTATTTTTATTGAATAATTATAAATGCATTCAGGCATGAAAATTCCGTATATAAAAGTACAACCTAATTACAGGGTATATTTAAGTTGTGCATCGTAGCACTTACACAAAAAAAAAAAGAAATTAATTGATGAATAAGATGAGATAAGTGCGTACTAGTTACAGGGTATCTTTAGATCGGCTAAAGCACTCTTTTATTGTTCTAAAGTAAATAGAGAGTAATTAGCTAATGAATAAATGTCAACAAGAGATCAATTAATTAGCAGAGAAAATCGACGACATATGAGATATGTAGTTGTTGTTTATTTTATTCTATATTAGACCGTTCCCTTCCGTTCCGTTCCGTTCCGTTTCGTTTCGTTTCGTTGCACATCAACTTCTTTAGCGAATGCAACTGGACACTGAGGTATTTTGTAATTATGAAATTAACTTTGATCAGGTACGCGACCCATTTGCACTTTGCCATTTTAATCGCATTAAAAGCTCACATTACCGTTTATTCAACTACCCACAGAACCCGTTCCCCCCGCCGCCCCCTCGCTCTCTTGAGCATATGGAGCCATATATGGTGGCACGCCCACTTGGTGTACACCCACGTAAATGCAAAATTAACTTGTTGATGTGACGATGCGAAATAAATGAACTGGGGAGTTCGAGGCAAGTTAAGGGCGGTGGTTGGTGTGGGTTGGTTGCTTGGTTGAGGTTATGGGGAATACCGATTTGATGGCAGCTGGAAAACCGTTCCGTGTTCGAATCTTATTAGTGGTTTATAATTACAATTGTATACAGGCCAATTACGTTACGAGACAAAGCGAGTGCCAATCACACAAACCTAGAATGAGATACAGGTGTGTGTGTGTGTCTGTGTGTGTGTGCCGCTAATTAACCAAAGTCAGAACTAGCCGTTAAGTGCTACGTGTGTGTGTGTGTGTGTGTGTGTGTTTGCGCGTGTGTGCTGCAAGTTTCTCAATAATGATGTTCATTTCGTAAGCAAATCTCATAACACACACATGCACACACAGCGTGAGCTGTATTTATGTAAATGGCGACAGCAATTTATGCACATATATATACATCTATATTTATATATATACATATATGTATGTATATATTTGTTGCATAAGTTGGCGCTCAGATAACTAAGCAACCCCACTGCTCACACAAATGAAGGGACGGGGGTCTCACCACCGTATCCCAAAGTGTGCTTTGTAATTGAATCCACGTCTGAAATCCGTCTGTGGTCGATAATTTCATTTTAGGCCCCATTTTGAATACAAATTACATCACTCGCACGAGGCACGTTTTGCAACAGCAACAGACACATTATAGATGAGACCTCGACCCAAAACCCAAAACTGTAACCCACGGACCAAAATCCTAAATCGTAACACCTTGCATCGACCACAGCCGTAAGGCTGCAAGTGCATATTGCTATGCCAGTTGGCAGATTAAGGCCAGATTTGCAGATTGATCAATTGCAGTCGGACGGACTGGTTGCTGTGTTCCGTTCCGTACCGTTGCGTTGATGGATGTGCAGCCGAGTGCTATGAATATAGTAGAGTATTGCATTATATTCTGGCCGAGTAGATCCCTCATTTTTGACATTTACAGCGTTGTTGTGCACATAATGCATTTTGTGCTGACATAGGCCGAGCATGTTCTCATATAAATAATTATCCTTTTACCAGACAATGACATCATTTTATATTCAACATGCCAATGTCTGTCTGTATGTCTCTGTAAAAGAGAGTTGTTGCAAATGATTGAAATACAATTTTTCATCCTAACAATTAACAAAATCGATAATTGAAAGCAATAGTGAATGCTTGAATTAAGCAGCGAATAAATGATTGAAGTGACCAAGTGCATTTTTAATGGATAAATCAAGAGAATAATTATAACAAATTATAAATAGTTCATTTATTTAAAAAAAATTTTTCAATCGAAAAAAACTGACTGATGACAGAAATTGAGAAAATAATTAAAATAATGAATAAATAAATAGCTAAAAAAGAATAAATTAATGATTAAACGAAAAGATAAAAATGAAAGATAAAATAAATGGAATAAATAATCATTAGATTGATCCACAAAAATCACAGAATCAGTGATTTAAAGAAAAGGTGAAGAAAATTTTGGAATAATGTGCGATCATATGATTGAATAAAAGCGAGACTATAAGAAAGAAAAAATAAAAACGAACAAAGAGATCGATAAATGAAGCATCTGAAATAAAGAACAAATTGAATGAATGATTGAAAGCATGAGAAATAATGTTATCGGTTATCAAAAGATCCCATGATTGCAAACAATTTGAAATTTTTGATTACAGCTTGTTCATTATTATTTTTAAATTAAATAGGATTTCATGATCGATAACAATTCTTGCACTTTCTTTAACGATAATCTTTGGACTAAAAAAAACGCTTAATATTTTTATGAGAGGACGTTTTATAAAAATAATTTTTATATAATTTAGTATTTGATTTAGGTGTGTAAATAGTACTTTTTGAATTCATTTGGCCTGTTTAGCTGCAAGTTACCGACTATCTTTTGTTACCAGGGCTTTGTCTGTTTCATTTTATGTGCATATATAATCCCCATTGTATTAGCTAGACATTTCCTGATAATTTAGATTTTCTGCTAGCTTTGTGATACCAGTAATGTATTTATTTATCTACTTTATTAGCGAAATTTTTCCACCTTACGCTTGTTTTCCTAAAATTTTCTGACATGGCTTTGGATACATTTAGCAATATAAAGTTTTTCTTGTTAAAAGATTAATCTTATCTTTTATTTAGCTGTAGCTTTCTTCTTATCTAACTTTTTAGCTGGTCTAATAGACTAAGTTACTACCAATTCGTAAAAACTTGACTGTCTAAGCCCTTTTACTGTTGGTCTTTATAGTGGGTAAGACAAACAAAGATATTGTATCTTGTGTTGTCAATAACATTGCGCAGGTTAGTGTCGTTTTATTTTCAGTTTGAAATAATTGCATTTAACAGGTTGCGGGGATAACAGCGACTCCGAAACTAAACATAACTCTTATACTCTACGCCATCGGGCATAACTGTTATATAGAGTGCTATAAAACACCCTCTCAGGCTCTGAAGGCTTTGTGAACTGCGCTTGCGCTGTCTACAGAGAGTTGTCTGGATATTAAAGAGCCCCTTAAGAGAAAATCGCTGTTAAGTCGAATGTAATGGAAATTTATTGGGAGTTTACAGGTAAAGGACACTAATAAAATGCCTCTGTGATTGATGGGCAGAGAGTCAAAGCTCTTATACGAGTAAGTGTGTGGGTGTGTGTCTCGGCTAACACAAACAGATGCTAAGCAAGGATAACTGTATCATGTCGGGGGTGGTCTAACAGAGGAGAATTTCAATAAATTAAAATTCATATATTTAAAAAAAAATGTGTATTAATATTAAAAAATAGATATTATAAAAGAAAACTTGTATTTAATTTAATTAATTTATAGCACATTTATTTATGTTATACATATAACAGCTGTTATATTCGACCATTCTCAAAAGCAAGTTAGAGCGGATGCTCTCTTTGTTACTGCTGCTCTCTCTCTCTCTCTTTCTTTCTCTCTCTCGCGCGCGCTCTCTCTGCCTCATTCTCTGTTAACTCGCGCTGCTAAATTAACAGCAATCGGACTATTACATAACTGTTATACAAGCCATCACTCACTTACTGTACAATTCCCTTAATGTGCGCGGAAAGCCGCCAGGATAAGCAATAAGCAATGCAAACGCGCTGACCAAACGAAAGCAGGGGTTTTCCAAAAAATAAACAAGAAAAATATTTTTTTTTCCAATTGTTGGGTCACACATACTAATATATACAACCAGGTTGTAAAGCTGATGGTAAACACAAAATAGAAAGAATTGATGTGTATAGATATTAATGATTATAAAATATGAATATTTATTTATCCCTCATCATACTCCGTAGGCAAAACTTGTTGAATATGTCGGCAGCTCCACACGCACATTGGGCGTATGTCAAGGCTCTACCCCGACCCCAGTGTGAGACCAAAAAATGTCGCGTGGAGATTCAATATCTATACGTGCCAGTGTGATTGTGTGTGCGCCAATTGCCGCCTCGGCTGCCTGAGCGCCTAAAAAGCAGACATAATTAGTTTACGCCGAGATTTTAGCTTCCCTTTTGGCGCAGCTTTCAGTTGCTGCATGCCACACTTACAAATGGAAAGGCGTCCACTTAAAGAATGATTATTAAAGCGCAGTGAAAGTCCCGAAAGTATATCTATGGTTCGCAAGCTATGCTGTTAAAATGATAGCCATAGATTAACCTAGACCCAACTGGCTAGTATTCAATAACAATGTTCTATTGCTTAAATCTGATATTTGGGCTCTTTTTACTAAATTCTTCTTTCGGCAAAATGTGATGTTTGTGGTTTAAATAAAACAATGTACCAATAATTTAGGATTTCAAAATCCAAAGTTCTTGAAGTGAAATACAAAATTCTTATTTCCTTAAATGTTGTACTTGAAGTAACATAAACAGTTCACAACATGAAATTGTTAAAAACGTTGAAGTCGGGTGTAACCGACAATTAAATACTCTTTCGCAGAATAATACCAACTTTAAATAGTCGAAAACAGTCTTGAATTTTATTATTTTTGAAGAATTCAGTTTTTATACTCCATACTTAGTGAAAGTTATGAGAAAACGGTCCGCCAAATTTGGTAACTCTAGCTCAAAAATTATGGGAGAGATATTAAAATCATGGAAAATATTATTTTGAATATCAAATCTAAATTAAAAGTAAATAAAAATATAAGAAATATAAAATTTGCAAATGTCAATGTCGGTCATATTGAGTTGCATATTGTTAATATCGATATCGATATTGAAGAGACAATAGATTCAAATATATCGCATCGGTATGATATCGATATCTGCGTATCGATAGGCAACCCTAATCAAGCTAGAGGAACGTGTAACGATTTGTCACGCCCTCAATGGGCGTTGTTAAAAAAATTGTAATACTTTATCTGACGTGAGTATACACGAGTATATATTCCAATATCGGTGTTTACTTGTTGATGTTTACAAATGTGCTATGTAGTGTTTTAGTTCTCGATTACTGTTTTTTAAAGCTAACACAACTAAAAACTTGTTAGTATCATATTTAAATTGAACGTTTCCAACTGCAGCCCTTTGGTTTTCTCTTTACTCACATACATATCTTCACTTGCACATCTTTCCCGACTTTCATTTCTTGTATGCTTTCCCCTTGATTTCTCATGGTATTCATGCGAGATTTATTAGGCTCAATAATTGTAAAGAATTGCAGGAATACAATAAAGAAAGAGACGAGAAAAAAAATATATGCTCACATTTGGCTTGGCCAACAGTTTGATGTATAAATCATTCATTTGCATGTACTGGCAGGAAACCCCTCCGCTCCTTGCCTCCTCCCACGCCACCTCACTTTCTGTCTCTCGCCCCCCTTACTGTCTGTCTGTCTGTCCGGTTTATCCGGTTTATCCGGTTCGTTATTGATGTACATTAAGAAAAGTGCTAAAATATTAAAGCTAATTGTATGCAAGATATGATTTTTATTTGCAAGGCGTGGGTATGCGTGTGTGTGTGTGTGTGTGTGTGTGCGTATGTGAATGGTTGGAAAAATCAAAATTTTACGCTCTGCTACACATTCCTAAAGGCTGCACAAAGTTGCGGCAAACGCGAGCGGGGCAAAGGACATGGCAAAATGGGGTTAGGGCTTGTAGCTGGATGGAGAAAGGGATGGAAGGGGTGCGGGTGGGAGGGGCTGCCAAGGGGCAAGTGCTTATGTGTATGTAGATATGTGTATCTATGTGTGCTTAAGTGCGTGTTTATGGCGCAATAAAACAGACCCTAACAGGCTGGCACACACACACACACACACACACAGACTTGCTGCTGTTGCATGCCGCTTGCCAAATGAAGCAACCAAAACGAGAAAGGCCCAAAAAGCAGAACCCAGAACCTGGCCCAAACCCAAACCGGAGCCCGAGCCCAGTTCCCACAGACACGAGCCAAAAAGCGCAGCCAGCCGTCTGTCTGGCCGGCTGTCTGGCAATCTGGCAGAGTCGTCTGGCAGCCAGCATCTTTGGCTGAGTCTTTCCGCTTGTCTGCGGCGCATTTATGACTTCCATACACACACACACACACACAAACAGACACACCCTCACACACACACATTCGCTTGCGTCACAGACTGTGGCTGCATAGCCTGCATATAGGCGCATAGACATATGTCTTATCACACACACCCACTTACACACACACACCCACACAAACACACTCTAGTCTGCTGTCAAATGCCATACTAAACCGATAATCCAATCATAAGTTATAGTCAAATGAGTTTGCTCTTCAATAAATTTTCGCCTACATCTTATTTTTTGTGCTCTATGTAAGGGTTATATAAAGTGTTAATTCAATTTGTTACAGAATATCAGATATAATAGTGAACTATAAAAAAATAAAATTGAAAAATCCACAACAGCCGATATATCGATTATCTTTTTTTTATGATAATTAACTAACCACATAAGTATATGCTAAATAAATTATTTACAAACGTTTACAAAATATATATATAGTTTTAATGACTGTGTCTAACTGAACTATCTACACGAGTTCTTGTTATGTAGTGAAAAAAATTAAACGATTTTATTTTCTTTTTTAAATTAAGTACACGTAATGTTCCAGTTGAAAAATAATTTTTGAAATGAGTTCAAAATACCAATTTTGAATTTTGTCCTACTCGAAATAAGCGAAAAACGCGTTTTATGAAAACAAAGCGATTTTTTTAAATCTTGTTTATAGAAATGTTAGAATTTTTTAAAAGTTCTTGAATAAAGAATTTTGTGGATTTGAAATCTTTTGATCACAGTTTAAATTTTCTAAATGTTTGAATTTATTATTACTAGTAAAATAATACAAAACTTTTCTGTTCCTTTCAAATTTATTATGCATATATATTTGTTAATCTTAAAACAAAATTTGATGTAAAGATTTTAATGATTTGCTCACCAAAAATGGCGCTCAAGTATTTAAAAGTAAAATCTTAATACGATTAATTAAGACATTGCAACTTCAAAGAAGCCGTCTGTGATTTGTGCTTGATTTCAACTTGTTTTGGTGATTTGCAGCACTGGCAAATCTTTGTTTTGCCAGTTGAATATTCGCCAGTGGGGAGAGAGCACATCAAACACGTTTCATATAGCACGAAACCAATTAGCCAGCCAGTCGACAAGTTGTCAGCTACTCAAATTTAACGCACTTGCAACCGGCAACGTGCAACGTGCAACAACTTACATCCAAGCAACGCAAATTGCAGCCATTTGGCGCTACGGCAGCCGTTCCACAAGATAGCAAAACGCACCTGCTCGATAGCCGACGATGCTGCAACACCAATGTGTGTCTGTGTGTATGTGTATGTGTGTATGTGTGTGTGCCAGACATTACTGTGCGACACTTAACCGTTTACTCGCCCACGGCAATTGCGACGTTGCTCTGAAATCAGCTCGAGTGTGAAATGAACTGATCTGCCAGAGAACAGTGCAATGTGCGATGCGAACTGGACCATTTGTCACGGTTGTGGAAGCATCGCAATTTGAACCTTATATAAGACATCAACCCAAGTGAATTATAAAATAGTTTAACTCATTTATGGCACAAGAACGAAGTATATATACACATTTTATATTTTCATTATGCATATTATATAAAACAAAAAACAATTAAAATTATTTTTAAAATGAAAAATTAAAACAAATGAAAACGCTTTAGTCGGGCGTTACTGACCACAAATTCTCGGTATTTTGTAATTTGTGAATTTAACAAAAAATTCGTCGATTTTGAATATAGAGTCGATAAAAATCAGGACCAGAATGCCATCAAACATGAAAATCGATTTAGTTTTAACAGAGCTATGGGAGTTTAAAATATGAATCCGGGAGCATATAATCCAAATTTGTGTCGATTTCAGCAAGATTTTTTACAACAAATTTTAACTCCCATTAGAATCAGGTTAAATGTTGTTTTTTTATACTAATTATGGCAAAATCGATTAGAATCGCAAACTAGCAATTCTGAACAACATTTTTCTCAATTTTGAAATAATTTTTGAAAACAAATTTGCTCCTTTCAAAATCAGATAAAATTTTATTTTTGTGTTAGTGTTTGTGGCCAGCTGAATTGATTAATAATGCAAAGTCGCAATTTAAAAATTTGGAAATTTATTTTTTTCTGAGCTATGGGTCCGAAAGCTTTACTTGTCCAATTTAGTGAACTGATCTGAAAGCTAACCATTTCTTTTAAAATAAAGAACGAGTATATTGGGTTTGCGCAATGTTCGGTTCGCTGTCCGCATAAACGCATTTTTTTTTTGCTGCTATTGAAGCTATGACATTTTAGATATAGAATATATAGATATATATATATAACCAAAATAACAATATTAATTAAGACCGTGAACAACTATAACGCAGTTGGTACAGTTCGCCTGCTACGTTCTTACTTGGTATATATATA
>SCDT01001682.1:0-17311 GCA_004143765.1 Drosophila melanica
TTAATATTAGTTGCCGCCAAAAGGCGTCCTTGTGCAGTTGGCCATAATGGCGCTGAGAAATTTTTATTATGTACTTAATGAAATTTCTGCTTATGCGAATTCGCTTGCTGTTGTTGACACATAAACAACACGAAGACATCAATAATGAAATGTTATTTTGGCAGATGAAGTCATTGAACTGGCCGAACGAATAGAGTAGGGGCAGACCGGGCAGACCAAACAAAAGGCGAGTGCCGCACAAAGGCATGAAGGAAGCGAAATTCCTAATGCGATGTTGCCGGCGCATGCGGATTAATAATAATAATAAATATTAAATGCCATTACGGACAATGTGAATTTATCTGGGCCGAGGCGAAATTATCTAAACGACGCAATCCTGAATTCAATTGCGTGTCCCGAAATTACTCCTTGCGCTTTTATAATGCAGAGCTGGCCGGGCAAATGAAGATTCGCCGGGTGGACGAGCCAATCCGGCGCTCCTTATATGGCACACAGTACACGTAAAACGCAAACTATTTAGAAAAGCTTTATTTATGTTGAGACATAAATTTAATGCTAACAAGCGCCAAGAAACAGATGCGCCCCACTCCCGCCCCCGTTTGCAACTCGAGACGCGAGACTTGAGGCAGCGTCAAGGTGTGTGCAAAATTTATTTGGCTGCAGCATCTTTATCTGCTGCTTCTTCTTCGTCTCCTTTTTTTTTTTGCACTTGACGAAATAGCGGCCACAGTTGCAGCAGCTACTTGCCCCGGGGTATAAAATTAAATTTCAACTTTTAACGAATATTTACGCGTTGCCAGATAAAAGTGGCATAAAACTTTGGCGCCCAGTGCAAAGTGCAAAGTGCGAAATAGTTGCCCCCAGAATGGCCAGCAGAGCGACGTGCAACGTGCAACGTGCAATTGAGTGCAGTGAACGGTATGTCAGGCGGGGGGGAGGGCATGCCACCCCGAATCCGTGAGTAGCAAGCGTTGAGTAGCAGCAACCCCAAAAAGTATCTGTTAAGTATAATTTATGTATGTGGCATGTGAATGGGGGCTCTTACAAAACAATGCATTTCATTTTGGCCAAAGCACATAATGTTGCAGCATGCACAATATGGCAACAGAGCTCCGCCACTTCGGTCTGTGCCACAATGATCCCTCTGTGACGGGCAAGCCAGGGTGGCTCTCGACTTCAAACATTCGCACACATTTCAGGAGAATAATTCATAAAGTGAAAACTGGACGAAAGTCAAATTTCATCATTGAAACAATGGAATTCATTGGTCAAAGCGCAAAATCAAGGGTATTATATGGAAATGAATGAAATGAGATACTTCCTTACAGCAGCACTCAAAATGTTCAGCAAAATATATTAATTGGATCGTTAACCTCTCTATGCGATTCTCACGATTTAAAGTAATGACTGTAGACTTCCATTTATTTAAATTAGCGTAGCTTTTTTTTATATATATTATTTTACATTATTTATACTTTAATTTTTTGTATTATTTTATATATTTTTAGCTTTTTTATTGATTTTTGAATTCTAAAATTTATACTTGTTACTTAACTTATTGCAAACACTGTAAAATAAACCAAACCAATGCGGCACAAATAATTCTTGGATCTATTAACTGTAAATAACAAGCAGGTATTATATAAACTAATTTATGCATTTATTCAAAAAACATTTTTAACAACTTTTGAAGGGAGAAGCATTGCCGTTTGTTGCATGGAATTTGTATGATTTTTTAAACGATTTTTTAAATTTAAAATGCTTTTTTACATATTTTATGAATTTCTTTTTACACATGTTTTTCAAGAAATATTTATTTTTTATTTAGCAAACAATATTTACTGTACTTGATTTAATTTTCGCTTTGTCTGGGAAGAAACTGTAAGCAAAGAGTTCAACCTGAATTTATAAAATGCAAAATGTGTTTGTTTATAAATTCAATGAAAATTGCATGAATATGTTGGTCTAATGAATGAATGTGTGTGTGTGTGTGTGTGTGTGTGTGCGTGTGTGTGTGTGTGTATCTACATGTAAGTGATTGATAAGAGAAGACGTCTCACAGTTTGAAAGCGCATTCATGCACAATGTTCAGTGCTGGGTTACCTGACAGTATCTGTATTGCATATGAACTCGTCCTTAAGTGGTTGTATAAGGATTCCATTCCTTTTTTTAAACTGCATGCACAAATGCAACCGTGACTGCGACTGCGACTGCGACTGCGACTGCAACTGCAACTGTGACTGCAGCTGCAGGCGAAAGCTTGCCAACCATGCAGAATTTTTCAATTTTCTTGGCAGCCAGCACAAATGGAATTTATTTTGCAAGGCACACACACACACACACACACACACACACACACACACACACACACACACACACACACACACACACGCCTACTCAAGTGCAGATGCAGATAGAATTTCTGCTTTTGGCTACAGAGCAACGCAATTAACCTTCATGTCTTTTTGGCAGTTGTGGGCCAGTTCTGCAAAAATCTTCAAATTATATCTATTTATATGTGTGTGTGTGTGCCTTAAATGTTTACCCATTGAAGTATTTTGCAGCATTTATTGTTGCCACTCGAAAATCATAAAGTTTCAAGTCGCCCCCCCTCACCCCCCTCTCGCCACATGCCCAGCGCCTTCAAGTTGCACTTTTGCTGTGGCAGTTTCTCAATTGCTCGCAATTAGCTCGCAATTTTATTTCTGGCTCTCAGTCGGTTAACTTCGCAGTTGCATTTAAGCCGGCTGAGGTCTGCTAATTGCACACTTCAAGCCGCATTCCAAGTGGCCCACAGAGAGATACACGACAAACTCAGATTTATGTGAAAGCATGTGTGTGTGTGTGTGTGTGTGTGTGTGTGTGTGTGTGTGTGGATAGCTGACTGCACTTGATGCAACTGCTGCAACAAACATTCTGTAAAGCCAACTGTCGGTTATTCCAGTTAAAATCCGGGCAATTAGTGAAATTGTTGATTCAGCCATTAAATTATAAGAACAATAAAGCATTTAGCCGGAGAATCCCTTAAAAACTATCTGCTAAAAAATTAATTAAAAATTTCTATTAATTTAATGTTGCATAAATATAAACAAATTTGTATAACAATTTCTTGTTATGAAATAAATAGTAATTTTAATGTGATTAATTCACAAAAGTTTCACGTAATTCATATTTAATGCTCATTTAAGTATAAGTATAAGTATAAGTATAAGTATAAGTATAAGTTAAGTATAAGATGTGCTTTCAATTAAGACAATTTCTGCTATCAAATAGAGTATTGCACGGTTGCATATACCCGACATTAATGTTCGTACCATTTGTTTCCCGTAGTTGGGGAAAATGTTTAATTTAACAGGAACCGGAAATAATAGCGCTGTTAACATTGGCCCGGCCGACAAATCGACCCAATAGATCTTCCATTCGGAAGGCTTCGCCCATTTACAAGGAAAACTGTGCCAAAAATCGGCTGAGCGCACAGTTTTCCCATTTGGCTGCAGCCAGACAAATCTCGGGCTGACAACGCAGCGCGTTTTAAGTATTAATAAGAAGGAAGAAACTGACAAATGCGAACAATGCGACTAAAATATACACTTTCTTTTTCAATATTGGAACCTAAATCAGATCAGAAAACAGAAATTTATTGTACGCAATTGTTATTTTGTTGTTGCTAAAATCGTTACAGAAAGTCAATAAAATTTACAAATTGTTGAATAAAAGTTGAGTTTGTTTTTTTTGTAGTTTTTAAAAAAAAAGTGAATTGAAAGTTCGGCATTGAAAATTCCGAAACGACAAAACGCAAATCGAAACAAAAGCCTCGAATAAATTGGGGAACAAAAAAATAAATAAAGTTCTCCGACTATGGCTGCCTGCCAATAGTCATTTTCCCGGAAAACGCAGCCCGGCAAATTTCGAAGGGGGCGTCAAATATTCCATCGCAAAAGTTGTCGAACAATAACGTTAACAAATATTTGCAGTGCATTCCCCCAATTCGCTTGCAGCAAATGCAAAATGTAGCCCCAAAAATAAAAAAAAGGAAACCTTTTGTATTAGTTTGGCCAATAAAAGTAGTTGAATGCCAGTGAAAAAGCATTGCGACAAGGTCAAATTTGGGGCAATATGCGTGGCTTTCAATTAGGCGTGGGTTAATTAAAGGTGAAATTCCTGTAAACAAATGCGAGACAGACACCAAATAGCTCAGTTTATCAGGCAGCTTCCTTTGCGTGCTGGCATTAAAATTCCGCCTGCGTCAAATGAAAACAAGAACCAAGAAACTAGAAACTGGCGCCAAGTAGAAAAAACAAAACAGATATGCGAGTCCTTTCGTTTTCTATTCATGTTGCCTTTTGCAATTGTCTAGACGCAAGTCAAAGGACTGCGTCAGATTGTAACACGTGGATCACCAAAACATATAGCTGCCATAGCTATCCATGACTTGGGGCGACTGCAATTAACGGACTCTGTGTTTTGATTTCAACATGAACCCGCCTAATTGCGGGCCACGAAAAGTTAGTCGACGCAGCAAAGGGTCAAGCAACAGGAACAACTTTGAGAGCAAAAAGTTTCCTCGAAAATAAAGGGAAATTAAAGGGCAACGTTAAATTGAAGCGGTTCAATTTTAAGAACTCCAATTTTTTGAGTAAAAACTAAATAAAAGTTTGTAATAAATTTCGATTGAATTTCTTGTTATCGAAAAGCTAAATTCTGGTAATTTCCAAAATATAGCTTTGAATATTGTCGGGTAAATCGGGTCGGTCGCAAGGACCCCCGCTGGAAGCCTGCGGGCAATCCATTTGAGTCTGGCAAATGTTTATCAACATTTCACACTTGCCGTCGAGATATGCAAGGGCCAAACTCATTTCTCAGCCACGTTCGCGTTCGTTGCATGTATTGCTCCCTCTCGCTCCCTCTCTCGCTCCCTCTCTCTCGCTCTCTCTTTCGCCTCTGGGTGAAACAAAAGAGCTTTTAACATTGCTGCGTGTGTGCGCGCAACCTTTGGCCGATTAAACATAAATCCCCATAAAGCAACAATGTAAAAAATTGCCAACGAGCCAAGTAAAAACTTTGGCAAAGTGCTCAACGTCTTTCCATCCGATACACCCGGCCCCCCCTCCCGCCGCATTTCTGTCGCTGCTCGCCGGAGTTCTTATCCTCATCCTTGCCGCTGTCGTCGTCGTCGTCGTCGTTGACAGCGACGTGCGAGGCCTTTGAAGTTGCCCCAACTAGGTGGTGCGGGGAAGGGGAGGTGGGTGAGACGTAAGCAATTTATATGCCGTGCACAAGATCATTCCTGTTGGGGCATTAAAAACTTAAATAGTTTTAATTCGCCCCAAAATATGCAGGCGCGGAACGTGCACTATGCGCTAGTTAGCGCCACGGTGCGTATACTTAATGCGACCACAATGCCGTTAAAGTCCACTGATTAGCACAATGAGAGTGAAAGAGAGAGAGAGAGAGTGATGCCCCTCGAGGCATAGTTGACATTAATAATATGCAATGCTTGGCTGCTTTTTGCCGCCTTTGTCCGGCGAAAGCCACAAAAATTTAAATAAAGATACCGAAAAAAAAAAGCTGCTGCGGCTTCGCCAACGAATTGATTTGAATGGCCGCAGGGGCGGCTGCCAAGAATAACAATAAACATTACTATCTGCTTCATTGGTTATTTGCTGCTGTGTATCTGTGTCTGTGTGTGTGTGTGTGTGTGTGTGTGTGTGTTGGGCAAACACGAAAAACAGCAGCGAAATTGAAGAACAGCGAAAGCAACAACATTTTAAAAAACGCAGCCGCAAAGCGAAGGCGCCGACAGACGCGGCTTATAAAGCAGTAAAAGAAGCAGCAGGGGGTAAGAGGGGAGTGGGGGTTGGGTAGTCAAGTTTGGGGTCCAGCAAACGACTCGCCTCCAATCGAATCCAATCGAATCGAATGGAATCGATATTTTTGGCCTGCAGTGTTTGTGCCTTGGCTGTTGGCTCCTTTGAGTCCTCGCAACTTTTGGCGTCACTCGCTGCAGCCACCCCCCACCCACCCGCACTGCTGAGCCGTGCACCGTGGTGAAGTTGTCGGCAGTCAGCTGTGTGTGTTGAGCGAACAAAGCGTCGACTCGCTGGGCGAGAGAATTAACCCTTTAGCACAGTTGACACTGTTATACAAGCGCACTTAAGCAGGGAATTCGCTCAATTATAGTGGGAACAGTGGGCCTTATACACTCAGCTTAACAGTTCAAGTCGTGTGCGTGTGCTGGCGTCTGTGCCTGTGTGTGGGGAAGCGGAAAACAAAATATGTAAACAAAAAGCCATTGATAGTGCTTATCAAGGCAGCAGCTGTACAAAAAAAAAAATACACGCCCGCTGAGTGGTAAGTGAGAAGTTAGTGATATCTGGGTGTTAGCTGCTCGTATAAGATGGCGACAGACGAGAACACTTGAGTAATGAAACAACATTTCGGGAAGTTTAACTTAACGAACTACAATTTATATCATTTATTATCAAGAAAACGCTAAATATTTAACCTTTGTCTTAGTCAATTAATTGAATTAAGTAGAACTTTATTTAAAGTTTGCAATAAATTGAACGATCAATCAAAATATTTTAAAAATGAATTTATTATATAAAAATTTATTATACTAAATCTGAATTATATTTAAATTTAATTTTACCTTTCACATCTAAACTATTTATTTATTATTTATATTTATTTATCAAATATTAAATTAAATAAAGTATTTTTTCACATATTTGTGCACAAATTCAGTTTTGCCAATTTATGAACTCTGTTGCCGCAATAAACTGTTTATATTTAATATATGCTCTAATAACTTTTGGTAAATATTAAAAACATTATTAATTGCAAATAATCGGGCCCCGCTGAGCATAGAATATTAAATAATTCATCGTTTTTGCACTACATTTATCCAGCTATTACTTTTGGCTGTGGCGCTCGCTTTATTTAGTTGCTTAATTTTAATTTGATAACCCGTATTTATTATGCATTTTTACGGCGGCATATAAATCACATACCGCAAAGCACTAAAAATAAGAATCCAAATAAAAATACAAAAGCAAAACCAAAACCAAAACGAAAACGAAATGAAAACGAAAACTCTCTTGCCGCCATGGACCAAACGCAGTCAAGCTCGTGCCTGCTGCAGAGAGGCTCTCTTTCTATCGCTCTCTCGCGACGGAGCCGATAAATGTGCGTGCGCCGGCACGTATAACAGTTTTCGAGACACGAAGCCGACAACGACGGCAAAGACGAAGGCAGTGACGATGACGCTGAGTTCTGCACGTTAGGCGAGTGCCAGGCTGAAAGTCGTCGGAGCGTTGCGGCCAAGCAGTCTCAAAGCGTACGCCGTTCACGACAGACACAGCGGGCCCCCACCAATCACGCAGACGAACGGGGTGTTGGCGTCGCGCGTGTCGCAGTTCTCTTGTACATCTCAGCGAATTTTAACGAATTACCGTTGCGTTCACCGTTACAAATGTAATGCAAAAGAAAAGGCAAAGCGGCTACTAGGTCAAACCGCCGATAAAGCAGAGGAGACAATCAAAACAAAGTTTGTGCAGTGAAGTGGCAAAAGGCAGCAGGTTAGAAATTGCCTTTTGAAGTGCTCTCGGGCAAACTAGTTTGTAAACTACGCGACATAAAACGGTAAACGGATACGCGGCGTCAAATTGCGAGAAACTTTACGTAAATTCGATTGCCGCAAATTGAGACAAGCACGCGGCGAAAAAACGACGACGGAACATGTGTAAATGCTAACGAGCAAGCAAGTGCAGTTAGAAAGGTGAAGAGGAAAGCGAAAAAGGGCAGCAGCCGCCGCATCAGCAGCAGCAGCAGCAAACGCTGGCGTGTCTAGCGGAATTTGATTGATTTTGATTGACACAGCACTCAACTGTGGCCACCCAGAAGCAGTCAAGTGAAATACAGTGGGACAAGAACGAATTTTACAAACTTTGCTGAGTAAAGAGCAAAAATATAACTAAGAAAAACTGAAAAAAAAAACCAACTAAAAATACTAAATTAAACTTTTAAGGTTTGTGTTGTCAGCGAAAAGCAAAAGGCTATCAAACATACAATATGAGTGCAAAAACCAATAAAACGCATAGCAAATAAAAGACGGCCATATAAAAGGCGGATTGCAATAATAAAAGCAATATACTATATCGACAGGCGCCGGCTAATCAACTGCGGCAGCGGCAACAACAACGAAATCGTTGAGCTAAGCAACTTTTTTTGTGTTTTGCGTCTTTCCTTTTTCTCATTTTTCGGCGGCTGTCGCTCTGCTTTTTTTTCATTGCCTGCCATCGTTTTCCACATGTGCGCGCGTGTGTGTGTGTGCTGGTAACTGTTACTGTGACTGTGTGCGCCATATAAAAAGGATAAAATATTACAGCATTGATTTTTGCGACATCAACAAAGTGGAACAACAACAACAGCTTCAACAACAACATTGTCTAAAAGTTGAGCGCCTCGAAAGTTTTGGACACCCATTTTGCTCTCCCATTTCGGGTATGTTATTTCTAATTTCTACAAAGCATTAATCCTAATAGTCCTCCTTTGTCTGTGTGCAGAAAACTCGACTCGATATGAGCACAGTTTTCAACTTTTAATGCGCAACCTTTCCGATGTTGTTTCCAGTTTGCTTTTGCACCCGCAAAATTTCTATATTTGTATTTGTGTTGGTTTTCGGGCGGCATTTGGGTTTTCTAATTGCGTCGAATGCTCGTTAATGGAAATAACTGTTTGATTTTAGCTTTATTGTCAACATATTTTCAGTTTAGTCAACTTTGAACTGCCAAAAAAGTTTAACAGTTGGAGCCCAACTAAAAAAAACAAATAATGTTATTATTATTATTTTATACATTAATGTTTGTTGGGGTTGTAATAGGTGATATGCCGATTATAATGTGTGGCCAGGAGGATCTGGACATGAAAATAAAATGTTAATAATCTCAATATCAATCTCAAAGATTTCCATTTTTAAGGGAGTAGTTTTGCACTTTTGACAGAGATCTTATTTTAAGATTAATCGTGTTAAATTTAAGGTTAATTGTGTAAATCATGACAAAATTTCAAAGCCGCATCACTTTGTAAAACTCAACCGATTTGCAAGATGTTTACCACTCTGATCATGGTTTCACTTTAAAATTAATTCTACCTTTAAATTTTGTTCTTAATAAAAAAATTTTTTTTTTTGATTTTTCCAAAAAAAAATCCTTTACTCCCCCATTTTTTAAATTTAGAATCGCGAATTTTTGTTTTTAATCGATTTCGGGTACTTAAATTAGTATAAAACGCAACTTTAAAACTGATTTTGAGGGGGTCGATTTTTATGTCAAAAATCATGCTAAAGTTGACAAAAATTCAGACATGTAAAGTTCCCGAATCCAAATTTTCAAAGTCCCGTAACTTTGTCAAAACTGAACTGATTTGCAAGATGTTTTCCAATCTGATCATGGTTTCACTTTAAAATTAATTCTACATTTAAGTTTCATTCTTAATTAAAAAAAAATTTTTTTGTTGATTTCTCCCAAAAAAAAATCCCTTAGTCTCCCCTTCTTTATTTAAAAAAAAAATTCCTATCAAAATTTTAGAGCCGCGAATTTTTGTTTTTATTCGATTGCGGCTACCTAAATTAATACAAAACGCAACTTTAAAAGGGTTTTTGAGGGGGTCGATTTTTGTGTCAAAAAACATGTCAAAAATTAAGACATGTAAAGTTGACCAAAAAAAAATTCTTACCTATTTTTCAAATTTTGAAAATGTTCAATTATTGGTAAAGTGAAAGTAAGAAATGATTACTAATAATAATACAAGAGTAAACGATTTGTATCGATCTAAATTGTTTTTTTTTAGTAATCAATAAATTACATTTTTGGGAGTTTCAAATAAAATTGATAGTATTTGTGCAAAAAACTGCTAAAGCTAACTATTTCCATTGGTTAATTTATTCAATTTAATTTAATATTTAGCACGTGTCAGCCCCACCCAGCTATTTATTTTTAATTGGGCGATTCATTATGTGTTTTATATGCATCTATTTGGCTCAGCGTTTAACTCTAATTGGTAGTTTTGCAAATTCTTTTGGGGTTGAAAGGCGCAAACATATGTTTCGACCTACCTTCGGGCTGACGCAAAACCTCTCCCCGTTTTGCTGCTGACAAAAATAAAATTTGCAGCGAGCCCACGGCCCAATAAAAGGGCAACTAAACCCTTTTCATAGCAATTTTAATTAACAACAGGCCAAACAGAAATACAAATCCAAAAAAAAAGAAGGTACAAATAAATAAAGAACTCAGTTTTAAATGTTTGTGTTGCGGCTGTGTACATTTTAAAGTGGAGCGCGTCCAAAGAGCAACCACAACAAAAGTTGCATGCGGGCAGGGGGGCGGGGGAGGGGCGCTGCTTACTGAAGAGCTCTTACACCGGTTAAAGGTAGACCGGACGGGCAGACAGTAAGCACCAACTGTAAATATTTGGCAGCCCACCCACAGAAAACTTATACATGCGAAAATAAGAAAAGCGGCTGGAAAAGCGGTTTCCTGGGCCATTGGCTTTTCGGCATTGGCTGGCGTGCAAATGAGAAAATTCATTATTTAACATTAATTAAGGCTTATTATGCACATTATCAACACAGAGCGCGCACACACAAACAAACCGCATTAAATGTCAGCAAGAGACATTCACCCACTCACCCACACACAAACCCACACACACACACAAAATGTGTCTGCGAGTGGGTGGACAACTATCACCCATGAAAACTCACAACTATGCATAGGGAAAAAAGCACACGTTCATAATTCACCGCCCACCCGGTAAACAGGAAGTGTAATAGCAACAAAAACAATAACAACAACAGCAACAACAACAACAACAAGAAGAGAGAAAGACTGTTAAATTATTCAGTAAATTGTTAAGTAAATAACATGAGAGGCGCACGTTAAAAAGGCAACCAAAACAACAACAATAACAAAGCGAAAATGGCGTCTCCTCCTTGTCTCCCCCGTCTATGGGGTAGAAATTTAGCTCTCATATCCAAGCACACAGAACGGTGATGATGGGCCGACAGCGTTGCTAATGATGATGATAAACATGATGATGATGGGGATGCTGATGGCGATGATAATGACGACACGCCGTTCACGGCTCAGTGGCGCTGCTGGCAAATGTACTCCTACAATAAAATCAACACAAAATGTGGCCAAAAGACAAGAGTACAAGGGTACAAGAGCTACCGAGCCCAGGTAAAAAGTGGCACCCAACACACACCTGTGCGTGGGGACAGCGCAAAACTCTGGGTACATATGCGAGCTAGCGAAAACTATGCCGGAAACGTAGAGTAGCAGTTCTAACGTGGCACGAAAACCACCGCTCGGTTAACCAAGTAAACAAAAACAAATGCCAAACATACGTCAACAGTTAACAACTTGTTGTCGAGGAGAATTGAAGCGTGCCTGACAAGGATATATCTTGTTTACGCCACAGGAAATCAGAATACTTTAAAAATATAGAATTCAGCTAAACAAATAATTGTTAATAGGAGTCTATTGATTAACTGATCAAGAATACAAACTTATAATATCTAATAACAAAAATATATTTGAAGACCCAAATTTGAAATTGGTTTAGTTGCAAGTTCTTAAAGCTGCTGGTTTTCTGCTCAATCAGCACAAATATGCAAATGTTATATCATTAAGTGCTGGTGTATTTTCAGGTCTCTCGGAAACGATTTAAAATTTGTCTATATTCGCGCGTATCTGTTTATGCTTATTCAAATCGTTCCTTCAACGTAAGCACGCTCATTTATTGGAGTGTCTTAACCAGCTTTTTGCCCACAAATGACATGCAGAATAAACAGCGCTTGCCGGGCCACTCTCCGGGCCACACCCTTTAGATACGGTCTAATTTTATGGCCGAGACAGTGCCGCTGCGTTGCAAAGTGTTGAGAACGCCATAATTTATGCGGGCGGTCTGTGCGAGTAAAAATGTTTGCATAAACTACATATACTATGCAAAAATATGCCATGGACACCGGCAGCAGCAGCAGCAGCAGCATCAGCAGCAGCAGCTACCAACGCATTCAGATTTAGCAAACCATCTCGAGCAGGGGGCGTGAGCGGGGGCGTAGCTGGCACATGTGTGCTGCGTGCCAGGGGCAGACTGAGCTGCCCCGGGCAGCTGACAGCCAACTTGCCCGGGCACATTAACCAAAATTGATTTTCGATTTTTTTTTTTTTTTGTTTGCCGTATCAGGCTCAAAGGCTGAAGGCCTGAAGGGTGGGAACCCTGAGAGCTGCTGCTGATGTTGCTTTTGGCGAGTTGGCGCCGCACGTTTACTGGGTTAATATTCTAAAGTATCAAGGAACCAGCAGCAGCCCCAACGCTGCTAGCATTGGAAAATAAAGCAATTTGTTTTGCGTTATTTCGAGTTGATTTTGTTGTTGTTGTCAGTTTGGTTGCCGGCCAAAGTTTGATTAGTTTTGCTTTGCATGTGTGTGTGCGTGATTTCGGCTATTGTTATTAATGTCCGGGAGCTTATCGCAGCCCTCATTGTCAGCATACGTTGACACATTCACATTCACATTTGGCTAAAATGTTAGCCAAAGTTTCGGGTTTGCTTTTCGTGAAAACTTTGCGTGGCAGATTATAAATACGAGCGTGCCTCTGTGTGTGCCTGTGTGCATGTGTGCGGCTTAGCGAATGCAATTCCCGTTACATCAGACTTTGCGACGGCTAATGGAGCGGCCATTCATTAGCCTTCCTCTGCAGCTGCACTCTGATGCCCGTCAAGGGCTGCGAAGGTTGTGACTGTTTAACGGGGCAAAAGTGGTCGCAAAGTGCTTTGGCTTAACCTTGGCAGCTGGCTGGCTAATTGGCGCATTTGTGGCCAGACATTTGGCTTTTTCGCTGACCGCGTCATTTAAAAGCATCTCGAACGTAAAGTTTGCATTCAACAATTAAATAATGGGCTCAAATTGCAACTCATCAGTTAATTGCGTATTTTAATTGTGTGTGTTTTAAAATGAATTTAAATAAAGTCAACATATTTTATACAAATACCAATAATATAAATTTCGTGCAGCCGGCAAAATTGTTGCAGCTGAAAAATTTAATGGAAATGAAAACATTTAAATGGAAACATTAAAAAACCTCAGAAATTTATCAAGCAAATTCGATATAAATTATAGTCGGTATTCAATAAAAAATTGTAGAACTTAAAATGCATAATTTGAAACTATGTTTTAAGTATTTTTTATATTTTTCTTTAGGGGTAATGTTCGTTTTTTTTTCTATCATAATCTTTAATATTTATTAATCAACAAACTTTGCTTTGCATAATGTGCGTCTCTTCTTTCTACTTATTGAAATAATTTTCTGCTCAATTTTCTCGATTTTGTCGGCAACAATTAAAAATATATTTGTATTGCTTTCGAATCGACCGCATTTCTCGAACTCCCAACGGGCTCAATCAACGCTCTGAGCCAAGTTGTTGCCCCATCCTTCTTGGCGCCCTCAAGCTGACCATGACGAAAATAAATGGCCGTGCAAAATGCCAAACAAATCAGTCGCAATTACGCGCCGCAATGCCATAAAAAGAAAGGGAAGGAGAGAGACACATAAAGAGAGACAGAGAGAGAGAGTATGCAAAAACAAGCGGGGGCCAAGGGTGAATATGTTGCGGAGCCCATCGAACAAATGTAAAACATTAAATAATTTCATTTTCTTTGGCGCAATACGCCGCAGTGAGCCACCAGCTCAATCAGAAAGTTAAGCAAACAAATTGCAAAATGAAAACAAGCAGGAAAAAGCTGAATTTTATTTTTTTATTTCCGTATTTCCTCAACGCGTTCGCAGAAAAACCAACAACAGCAAACGGAATAACAATAGCATGAGGCAGAAGTGGAATATAGGAACAATACACACAACGGCTTCTTACTCCATTTCTGAGGCAGCCGCAGCGGCATCGGCAGCGACAGCGAAAGCAATTTCCGTTCGTTAAACCTACATTTCGAAATTAAATTTCTTACACTTGAAAAGTTCGCCGCTTCAATATTGCGAGGCGTTTTTCATTTGCCTTGGCGGCAGCGGCGCAATTATGTTGTGGGGCCAGCGCCCACAGCCAGTCAGGCGGCAGTTAAGCCACACACCCAGCCACACCACCACCAACCACCACCAACCACCGCCATCAACAACAAGCTCTAGCAAGTGAGTTGTAATACGTGGCGGCGCCTTTAAAAGTTTGCGCAAAGCGGACCGACACCAAACACAACGCAAAAGAAATCATTAAAAAATATGTACAAGCTGCAAAATATACATGAAAATATTATGTAAACAAAATGTGGAGCCAGCGCCTGGGCAGGCCTACCAAACCATACCCCATATAGCCGGGCCACTCATTATGACCTTCGATCCGTGGCAGAAGGAAAAGTTCGACGGGCTGTTTGCGAACGCGGCCGCCGCTGCGGTTTTTCCCTTCCTTTTCCATTTGTTTTTAGTGGAATATATTGCTGAGTATTAAATATCTATTGAGCCGAATATTTTGGCGAACGGAAAATGTTGCTTGCTTTTCATTATATGTTTTGAGCGCTTCACAATTTTTGATTTGCTGACACAGCGGATTTTTTTTCTTCTCCAGGCATAATTAAGGTATTATTTGTGACATCGATTGGCAAATGTCTCAAGTAAAATTTTTAGCAAATTTACTTTCTTGCTTTTTCCAATCTGGATTTTCCATTTTTCACACACACACACACACACAGAAACGCACCCAATCCTATCTACCTCATATAATCTGCTTAATTTATATGAAACAAAAAGTTCCGTTTCGAAGCGAACCCATCTTTTTTTCTATGCATATAGAGAAAAAATGCTGCCCTTAAAAAAGATAAGCCCAACAGCAAATTGGGACAACAACAAAACAAAAAAAAAAAAAAAACGAAGGGGAAAAAAGACAAAAATGAGACACGAAAATTAGAATAAAAGGGCAGCTTTGTTGGACCAAAGTCGAGACCGTCAATAAAATCTTTTTTATATTTTATTTGCATGCTCTCGGCAAGGACATGAGGGGGGCGCTCGAGAATTATAGCCATAGGTTACGAGGCCGGGAATAAAATTGATATGATGTGCATGTAATTTGCTGTTCTTCTAACAGTATATATAGCATATACGGACGCCTCCATTGTATATCGTAGGTTAAATTTGAAACCTGTCATTGAGTTTGACACGCAAAAGACTTGAGCGACTTCCTGGAAGGAAGGAAATCAACTTGCGATGTTTTCATGTGAAACAAAAGTAACTCTTATACATTTCAAGGGGCTGTCAGCGCAGAGTCCCGCCAGGAGATGCCACGCGTCTGGCATACAGCGATGCCATTAAATAGAATATTTAATTTTATTGTTTTCGCTGCCGTGTCCTTGCCCAAAATACATCACACAAAGGGTCAGCCTCGGCGAGCGACTTGCATATTTTAACGCTTCGCTAAAAATTTAAATTCCGTGGGCGTTCCGACGACATATTTGCATATTGTACATTTTACTTTCCAAAAAATTTAAGCTCAACGACACTTTTTTTTGTTATTTATGAAAAAGAGTTCAAAAAAAAAACAATAAATAAATTCAAAAAACCTAAAAGTTATAGACTTTTCTAAATGAAACCTTTTCTTTTCTGTTTTGCATTTTTCCACTGCAGGTTTCAGAAGACGTTTACAGCGAGCCTGATTAAACCGATAAAGGTATGTCCAAAATGTTCTATGACAAATTATGCATGATCGAATAACAGATACCCATCAAAATATAAAAAATATAGAAAAATTTATATTGTTTTGTTTTCTTAAATTGAACAAGGTCTGTCTGTCTGTCCATCGTATCGAAACCTTCTGTCTTTAAAGTTAGAGAGCGCTTATAATTTGTGCTTTATGCAAAAATGGCATTAAATATGCAAATCAGTTTGCTGCGTGGCAGCTTTGAAGTATCTTTTAATTTTTTGCATTTATTTCATGTTTGGCTGTCTGTTTGTCCTTTCACCTGACGCGTCACGGTCCTTGGTTTGTGCCCATTTAAATCATTTATTTATTTATGAATATTATGCATACATATGTGCGCGGGCAAATAACCATTCGTCAAAGTTGTCCGCCATATTTCATTGAGATTTAAAAATAATATTTATGCACTTGCGTTGCGGCAGCGGCACAAACAGAATTTCGATTTTGGTTTATTAACTCAACGGAAGTCGTGGCAAAAAGCGTTCACCGTGTAAAAGTTGCATTGACAAATGGCCGCCACAATAAAAACCAATTTGATTTATGGGCAGCTTAAACATTGCTGCCATGTTAACGCCACAGTTGTGGCCATATAAAAATGAAGCGCACTTTTTGTCAACGCGCCCGAAAACTACCGAGCAAAGCCGTGCCCCTGACAAAAAACAAGCCCCTGGTTCGTGCGGGTCCAGCAGGTGCTCAAATGTGGCCACATTTTGTTGTAGGCACGCATCCGTCAGGCGAGTGGTAATAAAAAGTCAACTTAAAATGATTTGCGGCAAGTGGCTTCAATTTGCTTCACTTTAGCTGGCCTAGCAACAATTTTTGAGTTATGTGCTCAATTCTAATTCAAATTGGTCATATTCAAATCAAAACACATAAAAATTATTTGTACATTTACATTTCAAAAGTTCCAATAAGAAATTTTAAATAACTTTTAAAAAAGTGCTCAGTCGATTTAAAAAAAAGTTTTTCTTTTCTTCTTTTCACAACTGCGAGTTAGGTATAAAATTTAATTTCGTTGAAATGGAAATTCAAATTCATTTTAATGAATTCCAGGAACAAAATTGTTTAATTAAAATTACGAAATTCATAATTGAGAATATGGCAAAGAGCTTAACGCAGTAAATATAATAATATTAAATATTACTAATTTTCCATTGGTTTCCAAAGGTTCTCTCTATCTCTATCTTTTAGTCTGCTTTTAAGATTTACACAAATAAAACAATGAAGAAAATCACCTTCTCACTTTCTAAGCCAAAAGTTTGACCTAGAACAAGCGCTCGTTCGTAATTTGCCAATGTCTTAATGTCGTGAGCCAACGACCCAATTTAAGCTGGTTTCTAAGGTTAAAAACAGTGTGTCTCATATAAGTAAATAAAAACATTTTAAATTATTTTTAATGAACAAAAACTGAAGGTCTTGGCTTGGGCGTAAGCGGGCCAAAAAATTAATTATCGTTGGCAAACAGCACGAGAGAAAAGTCATTGCAAGAGCTTCCTTTATATATGTCTACACATTTATATATATATATATATATATATATATATACTATAT
>SCDT01001683.1:0-19725 GCA_004143765.1 Drosophila melanica
AATGCCACATAAAATACGTTTGGCCTACTGCACACATCTGCCAATTGCCTAAATACAAAACTGCAGATACTCACTTTGCCTTCCCTTTCCCCATTTTGGTGTGGCAACCAACCTCAAAGTGCGACATAAAAATGCGGCAAATGTGAGAAAAAACGAAATATAAAGCTGGTCAAAGAGTTTTAGGCAACGCTGAGCGACTTTAAAATATCCTGTAAGCAGCCAGGAAGATAATTGGTTTTTTTTTATAAATGTTTAGAAAATATTATGAAATATATATCTATTAATTGGGATGAGATTGAGGGTTACAAAAATTACATAGTACTACACACATGTATATGTTCATAAAAATAAACTTTACATAATTTAGTAAATTCTTGCTCTAAAATAACTTATATGCTTTTTCTCAGGACTAATATATGGCTTTTAACTTTAAATGTGTGTGTATAAAAATGGCAGTAGTTAGTTTAGGATTGAAATTGGGAGTACTACACAAAATTCGGTATCTTTAGGCTTAAAGCTTTTAACATTTCTTCGTCATCTAGCCAAAAATTGAATAACACATTATTTTGCAAATTTTTCCTTACTTTAGACAATAATTGGTATATTGCTTAGAAGGAAATAAATATTGAGTAATATATGTATATCGTTACTATTGCCTTACTATTGTGTAATAAGAATATATAAGAACATATAGCTTATGATGTCGTAGATGCCCGCTTCTGACTGCAACGCACACAAAAAAAAGTTATGTCCTTTTGAACGCATTTTCAATGGATACAGGACGTAATAAAAATAAAGAGCAGAAATCGTAAAAAGCCAAGGCCGGGCCAAGGCCAATAACTGAAAAGTGAACTATGTGCGACTGCAATGGAACATTGTTTCGAAATTAAACTTAACAGTTGCAAAGCTGGAACACATTTTCAGCCCGGTTACACACGGCGCAGAGAAATATGTATGTGTGTGTCTGCATGTGTGTGGGGTGTGCAGGAATGGGTCGTAATGCGTTTCCATTGTCGAGCTCTGAGCTCACAATCGGAAAATTTATTTGAGCTGCTGTCGTGTTAGCCTTTATTACTATTGCCTGTCTAATGCGGGGATAAGTTATATGGATCTGAAGCACTTGTCGGTCTTCAGAAGGGGAGTGGGGCTAGTAATAAATGTTCCAAACGTGCAGACAGCAGTCCGCATATAATAAATAAAAGCTATTAAGTATCGTTTTCACACTAAAATTTATTTAGGGAAACTATTTTAAATTTTCCAACTAAACATTATCTTTTAATTTTCCCTTCTTTACAGGTAAGCGTTTTGCTTATGAAATTTTGAAGCATTTTCTCTGAGTGCGTAAGTTGCATTAACATTTCAAACTGCGTTTCACAGCTAACAATTTTGATATATAAGATTACTAATATGATACCGTATATAAACATAAATATAACATTTATATTCGGCACACATTCCGTTGAGTTATAATTTTAGCGCTTGTCTTTCAGTTTTGAATGGAGAACCGAATTTTTTATTGATTGGCAAAAACAAAAAAAAAATGCATGTTTGCAAACAAACAATTGAAAATGATTAGAAATTTTTATTGAAACTGCATAATAGACTCGTTCAAAATTGAAATTGAATATTGAATTGCGAGAAAAATAACGAAAATAAATCATACATTTTATTTACCTAACTCGTAAGCCTAGCGTTGCACTACAACAATAATACACTTTGATTTTTGAAACCTTTGGTATAAATTCTTTTGATACTAACCCACACACAAACACAAATACAATAAACCACACACATTAAAGATCGTTTAGTTATGAACCCGTTCGTGCTTCCAATAAATAGTCTCCCATCCATAAATCCTCTCGATAACTACGTATACTTATATTATATAACTCTATTGTATTCTATATAAGCTAAAGTGCACACACAACTCATATAAAGTCCCTTAACAAAAATAAGAAGAAGAAGAAGAAAAAAAGAGACAAGAAAATAAAAATAAATGTACATGTATTTGTACGCTTCTCCTCGTTCAATACCTATTCACAGCCGAACTTTACCTCATTGTAAAACATACACTAAACACAAGAGCTTGACAAACACCAGCAACAGCAAAATATAAAATACAAAACTCAACACACACCCACAGCAAACACCTCCAGAAACGATACCCAAGTGCACAGCAATCCTTAGAAATTTTCATGCACTTTACACTAAACAAACACAAAAAAAAGTAAATAAATAAAAAAAAATAACACACACACACACAACAATGCCTGACACCCATGCCTACTGGCCACGCCCAGCAACAATGAACACAGCTGCCTTTATACAAAAAAAAAAATATAAAGAAGAGAAAAGAAACAAGTGAGACTGCTCTAGTCGGGACCGCCCGACTAGAAGATACCCTGAACCCAGAAATTAACACATACACACAAAC
The DNA here is from genome assembly GCA_004143765.1 of Drosophila melanica. Classification (NCBI taxonomy): domain Eukaryota; kingdom Metazoa; phylum Arthropoda; class Insecta; order Diptera; family Drosophilidae; genus Drosophila; species Drosophila melanica. Next base: position 2,435 of record SCDT01001683.1, read on the forward strand.
TCTCGGCAGTTGATNGGGTCGGAGATGCTTCCTTCTGCCTGTTACATACATTTGCACAAAACCATTATACCCTTTTTTACCCATTTTCAATGGGTTCAGGGTATAAAAACATACAATTCAATTTCTTCTATTACAATTTCTTCCTGCCTACTCTCAAACTCGATAAGGTTATTTCCTATTCTTTTTTTGTTGTAGCCTCATTTTGTACGCTTCTTCTTATTTTGTACTTATATTGAAACGATTGCCACGCCCAGTCACGCAGTTTCACGCCCGCATTGTAAGCCACAGCCGGAAATTTCAGCATCGTTTATTTTATTTTTTTTATGTAACTGTTCAACACTGACACAACAAAAAAGGCCTTTTTAAAAAGTACACTTAAATATTTTCTGCTTACACTGCCCAAACACAATAACTTAAACACGAACCGAAATTTGAAGCTCGCAGCATAACTATTTGCTATCTATCTTTAAAACTTTCCAACACTGAAACAGGCTTTACACCAAATTGTACACCAAAATTCACAACTTTTTGCTACATTGTCGTTTATTTTAATAGTCAGAATAAAACACATTTCCAACACACATCGAATTTTATAATGAGTTTTTTTTACAACTTTTCAACACTAATAACTTTCCAACAACTACACTTAATATACCACTCACCCAGAATCTATTACTTTCTATCCGCTTTACTTCAAACATATTTCAACCTATTCAATTTCTATCTTTCCCTTTCTCTACGATATATATACTACAAATATACAAACTTAATTTCCCAAGCTATCCACTATAAACGCATTCTCTCATGAATCGCCTAACGCATAATAATTTCATTAAGCGTAGCTACTAACTTTTTTTCTCTATGTAATACCAAAAAAAAAACAACCAAAAAACATTTATATATATAGTTAAATAAAATAGAGTGGCGTATTAATGGAAATTTTACCTCTACTCTCCCCCACGTCCAAAACACACGCTAAACAGATGCTGCAGGCGGTAATTTCTCCAGATATATTTCTATATTATCTCGTTTCTTTGCATTTCGACTCGAACTTTTGTATGACCACACCTAATTGCATTTTTGATTCGATTCTTGCGAAATTCTAAATTAGAGCCACCCACATGATATCAGCATTCGTAATCCAGTACAAATCGTACCAATATGTGATTATATGATATGCATATATAAATTTTGGCTCTATTGCCTTTTAGTTTTAACATAACCACATAAGAATCTCATAATTATTTTATATATTTAATATAGTTATTTTACTTGCTGCACCCCCCTTTTTCCACCAAAGTTTGCCATAGTTGCACAAGAAAGATAACAAGCAAAACGAGCTTTCAGTACAGTTATGCATAACAAAAACTTTGGCAAAGGAAACTTTTGCTATCATCAGAAAATTAATTAGAATATTCTTTAAAAAAAAGTAAATAATCATTTTGATCTACTGTGCAAAAAAACCTTTTTAAGATGAACCTTTAATTTAGTTCATTTTATATTTTATGTCAATTCGAAAATTTGTTTAATCTATATTTAATTTCCTTACTAAATTTTCAAGCATCTGTACTATAGAATTTTTTATATGATTAGTACATTTGAAGAATTATATGAAAGAGTTTTGCATAGTTGGCATTGTGTTTTCTCAGTTTTTAAATTTTCAACTAACCACAAATAAATAAAATAAAACAAGCAAAAAATAAATGAAATTATACAAACAAGGAAAAATTATATATACTTTACGATTATCGGTTGATTTTGCATTATAACATTTTGTAATTTTGAAATTGAATTATTTTGAAATCTTTGCCTTTTCCGTTTGTTACAAATTGCTTCTATATCTACTTCTACTTCTACTTCTTCTCTAACTACTACTAACTTCCTTCTACTACTACTACTACTACTACTACTACAATAACAACAACAATAACAACAACAACAACTTTTCGTACTACTCTAATTAAACCATATATGGAACCATACTAACTACAAATAAAACAACTTACATCTTCTACTACCTCTACTACTTAAACTACTCTAACTACAACTACAACTACAACTACAACAACAACAATTCTACAACTAATATACAACGTATTTACAATGAGGTAAAGTATAAGTAAATATTATTGCTATGTATATAACACTAACTATCTATCTATCTATCTATTTACCTACAAAATATATATATAAACAAAGCCCTGAATCGAACCCTTTAGCCCAACACTTAAGTTAGCTAAGCTTGTCAATAACACAAATACTGAATGTCCTCAATAAAAAAAAGCGCGTATTTCCTCTTGCTCACTCTCTATAGCCTCCTTTTAGTACTGGCCCAACCTTTGTGTTCTATATTCGATTCCCATTTTGATAAACAAACATTTTGACACATGCAACACATGCCGCTGGCATGAGAGATACCGCAATCTACATGACAAATACAAATGCAGATACAGATACAAATACAGATACAGATTGAAATACAACTACAGCTGTCCACAACATGTACCATTGATGTACTTATCCTCTATGCAAGTGTCGCGTACTTTTGCAAATTCGCAAATGTCTATCAACATATGTGTCCATCGGGCAAATAGAAAGGAGAATTGGAAAACTGCTCCCAGCGCTGGCTTTGATATTGCGGTTAAAGCGAAAATTCAATTTACTAAGCCCGCCCTTTCTTTTTATGTATATACATATATTTATATATTTGTTGTTTTTTCTTAAGCCAATAATAACGTATTTCCAATTTGGGTGCAAACTTTGAAGGATATGTTCTGATTCAAACTTAATTAAACTGATGTTGCGGTTTCTGTGCAAGTTCAATTTATCAACTAGCTTTCCTTCGTTCTTAATCCAAAAAAACTATAAAAATAAATAAACGATGTCTGATGATTCAGCTTTTAATTAGTCAGTTTAGTATAATTAGGAAGCTTAAATTGGTTCATTTATTGCAATTAAAAATGAGAAGCAATTAGCAATATTGATTTTCACCTGAAAACTGTTTATTGACCTTAATCACTAAGCTCCAATATAAACAGAAACTTAAGTGCATTTTAGAGCGCTTCTTCAGCCTAAAATCCAATTAAAAAGTGCTTTCATTTTTTTTTTACAAAAACAAACAAACACAATTATTTCTTTAAAGTTAAACAACATTTTTCCTATTAAAATTGGTTGATAGAGTACTTTGTTGTCCAATAAATTGGTTCACATGTTAAGAGGTTCCTTATTTCTAAGTTGAGAAATCTTGAAAGAAAGAATGAAACATTAACTTTTTAATTACATTACTATATTTTCGATTTTCTTAAGTGGCGTAAAAAGAAGGACGAGCTGTATAAACTTTGAACCGATTTGTTCCTTAAACTTCTTTCTGAATATTCTTAAATTCGGAGGGAGTCAATTATGATTCGTTCATAATTCATTTGCCAATATTGTTGTAAATTTCTTGAATTAAGTACGAAATAAGTACACAAAATCGATCTGAGACTACGTACTGTACTAAAATTTGTCCTCATGTAAAGAACTATCCACCGACCGAATATAAAAGTGCACTAATTATATTCTATAATAATAATTTCATTCTTGCTCTTATCGCTGGGTGTATGACAAATAAATTATATGGTGATTTGATTAGATCTATATAGACGGACGGGAACTTTAAGAATTTGCGTATTGTGCATTTTATACAAAGAATATTTTCTCTACGCCAAGTTTCTTGTTAAAGACAGCCTGATGTCTCCCGCAGGACCTTTCAACTTTGATTTGAAAATGCGCTGTTATCTAACGGTATGCACAGAGACTTCGCCGTGCGTTCCATCACGTCCGCTCAGCCACGCGGCATAACTAATCCTGTGGGCGCAAAGGACCACAAAACTAATCGCAAAGTGACGCATAAAATGAGTAGAGAGAGAGAGAAATGCCTCCTGTGGGACAACAGTGGTGGTGCGTCAGGGATAATCCTCGTAGCTTCACATAGATGGTGCATATTAAAAATTCTTTAAATATTTGTGAACGGAGCGAACCGAAAATATTTGCATGCAGTTTATCAGTTGTCTGAGCCAAAGGGCGGAAACGCGCAGCATTTTTGTCAAATTTGCAGCATTTGCTGACATGAAGGCACATTCCTGACATTGACACGCCCAGGGAGAGAGGTGTGAACGGGGTGTGTGTGCGCGCGTGTGTGTGTATGTGTGTGTGTGTGTGTGTTCCGACAACTAATTGCTGGCGCTAGAGAAAAGAATTGAGTGCAGCCAGCGAAATGGCAATGAGATTTACTTGCGTCATTATGAAGAGCCATAAGTCGAGACGTGCGGCACGAAGGCAAAAAGCAAGAGGCAAGAGGCAAGGGGGCAGAGGCAAAGACAACGAGGCACACTTTGCCACAAGTACAGCAGGACAGAGCATTTTAACACTTGCACACGCTCACTCTCTGCTTACTTATGCACACACACGCGCCCTCAGTTATATCTGAAGATACAGAAACAGCTCAAAAAGATACAGCTACATGTGCTAAATATACACTCAGCGAAATTCCGAGAGAACAACATTTTTTGTGCAATATGCAACTTTATATTAGCTGAAAACTATTTTCACAGTTCAAACATGAACCGAACAAAGCCGGTTCGAGCTTGAAATAACTAAAAACTGATCGTAATCAATCATTTTTTTATTTACAGTAAAACTTTGAAAACATATAGTACTAGATCTTAAAGATAGCATTAATGAGTTTTCGATTGACTTTAAATGAATATTTGACAAACTCAGTTTGAATTTTGACATCAAAATTGATTCGTCATAAATTAAGGCACTTTCAATATGCAATAAAACCTTTTGAATTTAAATTCAAATTGAATATGACTGAATGAACAATGAGTGTAGAATTACAGATATAATATATAGCTGTATGAGTTAAAGATACACTTCGAATATGATCAAGTGTCGAGGGTGTGTGTATGCGTGCACGTGTGTGTGTGTGTGTGTGCGGCCTTAAGTAAATATGCAGGACTCTTTGAGGCTGTTAAAATGTAATTACGCCGGGAATATGGTAGTTGCTATTAGCGACTATGACAATGAAATCATTTGCTATGGGGGAAATGAACAGGCAGGAGGCTGTGGGCAAGGGGCGCGGGCTTAAGGCGGCTAGGCAACGCCGCTTGTGTGAGTTTCAGCTGCTTAAGCCAACATCTACTTAAAGAAGTCGCAGGATTTCTCGACCGACCACCCACTTCCTGTCATTTGTAGCGCTGCCGCTGCCGCTGCCGTCTCCAGCTCTGACCCAAATGCGGATGCCGGAATGGGGATGGGCATGGGTGTTGAGGATGTAGGTGGGGCCGTGTTGGCTGTAACAAAGCTCAGCGGTCTTGAACCGGATTAAGCAAGAAAATAATTTGACGTTCGTGCCTTTTCAGCAACTCCTTACGATAAAAAAAAGAGCGAGCAGAAAAATTACGCACACACAAATGTGTATGTGTTTGTGTGTGTGTGTGTGTGTTAAAGGATGAGACGCTGGGGCACTCGCACAAATAGCTGGCGCTTCCTTTCTGCCATTGCCTGTCATTTTATATGGCGCATAATGGTGTGTGTGTGTGTGTGTGTGTGTGTGTGTGTGTGTGTGTGCGTGTGTGCGTGTGCTGGCAATAGAAATGGAAATGGAACTCTAATGTAGTATTCCCTCGGCGTGCGCGTATTAAGGCGCATAAATGTCACCAGCCTCGTCATCCAGTTTCATTCGCATTCAGTTCCTAAGACAATTACGGGCCTCTGTTCGACGAGTAACCCCTGACCCCAATCCAAATCCAAATCCCAGCCCCACCCCCCTGCTAACTCCTGACGTGTTGGTATTCAAAATAGCAGTCGAAAGCAATAAAACGCAGCATGCGACTTACTTATCCGGTCTTTAGATCGTATATCAGACTTATGACGGGGCCCGGCACTTAGTGGCGGGCCACGAGCCAACTGCTTGCCGGGATGATATATAGCTAACACATCCAGCCGCAAGGCTAGGTATTAAGTACCCTCATTATGGCCAAGACACGCAGCGCAAAAGTAAAGCTTTCAGCAGATGGCTAAAGACTGACTAAAAAAATAAAATAAAATAAGAAAACCAAAAGAACGAAGAAAAAATAAACGTGTCCTGAGAACAACCAATTTGTATACCCAGCTAAATTCAAAGTGATTTCTTTTACTCATTTTCCCAGCGTGGGGGTAGCTGTCAAGAAAATGCTGCATGCAAATTGAAGACTTCCGAGGGGTCTGTCCGAGCAGTCTTAAAGGTCCATCGATGGCCAATGGGTTGTCCATTAGAAAAGTAAATGAAATATGCAAAATAGCCGGCAAAAAGAGCTGAAGTAAATGAAGAAAATATGCAGAACAGTGTGCCATCGGGCAGGGGGATGACTGCGGCGGGGTGGGCACTACAAACGGTGTTAATTATGTTGTCATGATAATTATATTACAATAGGCTTGATTAGTTTTTAATTGAGTTGCGACGAGTTCTGTGCATGCAACGAACAACTTCAAACTCACAGAGTATACACAGACGGAAATAGACCAAACCGAGTCAGCTCTAACACAATGCAATTAAAACGTGTTTGTACTTAATATACTCCAAAAGAATTATCAATAATATTTCCTACTTGTTTCTCCGATTTTCTAATGTTCTTCAAATTTTAAGTAAAACATTAGCTTAAAGTCTATTTAAGTCGTTCTTTTAGTATATATGTATGTAGCTAGGTATAAATAAAGAGCTTTTCCTATAATAGTTGGAGAGGCAAATAGGCAAAGCAGAGACTGAAAAAGAAGCAACGGCAACAGAAGGAGCGCCAAATGGCATAAAAGGAAGTTCATAAAGTTCATAAAGCAAATTACAAAAGTCTAATAAAAGCGCAACATTCGCTTGGCTTGGGATGCTAGGGTGGTGGGTGGTGGGTGGTGGTCGGTTTGATGGTGGCTTGGGGCCTTTTGGCAATTTGACACCATTTTGCGCTAGAGTTGAAGGTGGGGGCTAAATCAATTTTTATTATAAAATACATTGGACTGATTTAAGAAAACAATAAATGGACGTCTACACAAATCAAGGCGAATACCCTAAAAAAGTTAATTCACGCAGCTATTCAGCAAATTGATGACTATAAATTCAATTTAATGTGCGTTGCCTTTACCACCAGCAGCAGCAGCAGCAGCAGCAGCAGCAGCGGCGGCGGCGGCGGCGGCGGCAGAGAGTGCAGTAGCAGCCAACGCAGCCGCCGAGGCAGCAGCCAAATGTGGTCACTAGTAAGCTGAACCCTCTCCCAGCGGCCGTTGTCCGGTTGAAAAAGCGCTCAAGAGTAACGCGTGGGAATTTTCTATTGAGTTTGCGCTGTCATATTGGAGGCTGTGCAGCAGCGGCGCCAACGCCAACGTCAGCAGCGCTGCTGAGTGCGACAACAATAATTAGAGCGAGACTGCAGTGACTGCGGCGGCTGTTGTTATCAGACTCAAAACCAAAGTTGGCCTGCGCAGGCGCCGCAATGCGACTCAGCACACAGTTAACAGTTAACAGCTACAACCCCCTGCGTTTAGGTCAATCACGACGCGGTCCAGCGTCAGCGTCAGCGCCAGCTGCAGCAGCGACTGCGGCAGCGACAGCGATAGCGACAGCATTCGGTTTGGCATAAAAAGCCCAGCGACTGCTGGCAATACTCCTACTCCAGCTTTGCGCTTCTGCGACTAAAGTTCACTCACGCGCTGACGTAAGTCTCCGAGTGCGTCTCTAACGCTAAGATACGCAGCATTCGCCTAAGAGTCGGCAACGTTCAAGTTACAGTTTAGTGCGTTCAGTTCGTGTGCGCTCGTGGACGTGTACGCACTTCGTTTTTATCACAGCGCCATCGATTCGGAGCCATGGCAATTCAAGCCCACAGCCGAAGCCAAAGCCGAAGCCAGAGCCAGAGCCGATTGCTCGCACGAGCTCCACGACGAAGACGAAAGCGCAGCGTCAGTGTGTCATAGCTGCAGTCGTAGCGACAGCGACAACGACAACAGACGCCTTCTGTGTTTTGTATGTGGTGGTGAGGTGTCCAGTCGTAACCACGTCGGCAGCGGCAACAGTGCCTGCATTTAGTTTTGTCGCGTGATTTAACACAAAGCCAGCAGCACGGAGAGATAGCATTGGCCTAAAAGCGTCAAGAAATTATGAATTTCATTGGTATGCAAAATTGATCAGTCAAAAGAGCAAAAATTATTCGGTGTTGTGTGCAATGTTTTATATCATTTCTATCTCTTTCTTTCTCTCTAACTTTCTATCTACAACTCTAACTATAACTGAAACAATGCTAAATGTAAGTCACAAAACAAACAAAACAAAAAAACAAGAAACAGTTTAACCTTTTCCCCCATATCTATTTAACCGCCAGCATTTGCTGCACATACATAATCATCTTAAAGTCAAGCAAACTAAGCTAAAATCAATCAAACAAACGCCAAGCCCACCGTTCCCTTACGCCCTTAGTTGCACGCTCAGCGAGCGTTAAATTTATCGATTTTTAACACACACAGCAAAGGGACAAAACGGGTGAAAAAAAGAGGGCAAAAAGTTCAAGGCCCGCGCCCGAATTTCTTTGTCTGTTGCCAGCATTTATTATACATTAAAGCGGCTAATAAGTTTTTCAAGTTTTCGCAAAGTTTTTCTTCGAGTTGCTCTCCTTAATTTCTGTGTCACGCATTTAAAGCGAGTTGGCAGCGCTGTGACTGCACGTAGAGCGCATCGCCTGGTCGGCAGCTGAAGGCTTCGCTGAACTCGGCCGTGTTATGCAACAACGCGTGCTGCAGCTGCCGTGTGTGCGCCTGCTGCCCCGCGCTCTGCGCCTCGCGGCACTCCACCAGCAGGCTGCCGATGAAGTAGAGGCGCCTTAGCGACAACTGCAGCCGACCCGCGGCCAGCAGCGAGTTGAGACGGGCTGTGCCCTGCTGTTGGGCCACCCACTGGCCGTAGCCGCTGAGCGCCAGGCGCTGGGCGAGCTCGGTCAGCAGCAATTCGTTAGCGTTGGTCACACTGTCCGCGCAGCCGCTGCAGTTCTGGAACTGGGCGAATTGGCGATCTGAATCGGTGCTGCGCCAGGCACCCGGCGTGCCACTGCTGCTGCCGGCGGCCACAAGATGGCGCCCGAATCGCTCGCCCAGCAGCACATAGTTCAGCGGTGTGCTCCGATTCTGCTTTGGCAGCAGCCCGTTGACTATCTCAAAGATCTGCGCATACTGGCGCACCTGGAGCGCCGTGCCGGTGGGCAGCTGGCGTTTGCTTTGGAAACGCTGCAGTTTCTCAATGTTGCGATAGAAATTGCGACGGCCCAGCTGCAGCTCCTGGTAGGCGGCATCCAGGCGCTCATCCCCGTTAAGCAGCACGTGCATCACCTGGCCAAGAAAGTGCCGAGACCCCTGCTTCGAGATCTCGTCAATCCACACGCTGCCCGACAGCTGCTCCTCGTAGACACGCCCAATCGTCGCGTACATCTGCGTCAACTGCACCCGGTCGCCGCCCAGCCGCTGCAGCAGATGCGCGTACACATCGCCGGCGTGAACTTCTGCAAGTAGCTGGCAATCCGCGGTGGCAATATCTGTAAAGAAAATTGTAGTTAAAAATAGTCGACTTTGAATACTTTATTTTCGTCCGACATTTTCGGCTCATCATTAGAAAAGGGTCATCGGAAAACTTTCTGATATAGATTTCATCGATTTTTATAAGAAAACCTTTATCCTTAAAACGAAAGTCAAATCAAATCCAAGAAATCCCAACACTTTATCAGACACAGGCTTACACGAGTATATATTTCAAGTCTCTAGTCCCAACTACCTAGTTTATTCAATATAGCTTTTAAGCTGGTCGAAAAGTTTGCATAAAAACAGACGAACATATGGATGGGCAGGGAGAAATTGCTAAATAATAAATGCACTTAATGTGCTCGCAATTGCCTCCCACTGTGCGTTAAATAATTAGTGACCAAATTTGAATACCTGCTGCGCGGATAGAACAGTATAAAGCATACGCGAGGCGTATGAGCAATATGTGCCTAAGATATATTACGCATACGCACCCATCAGATAGTCCACCCAGATCCAGTTGAGCAGGCGATGCATGCTGGTGTTCTGCAGCAGACGCATGTAGTCCACCAGTCGGGGCAGCTGCTTCACAACAATCGTGTCCGTCGGCTTCAGGTTCTTGCCGCCGAGCAGCTGCCTGAAATACGCGTCCCAATCGAGGCGAGCCATCGAAATGTTGCCGAACGAGCTGCGCTTGAAGTTCGCGTAGCTGAACTGGACGTGGTCGTCGATGCGCTCCACTTTCACAATGTCGCGGCGACTGCGCTCCAGGCTGAGCACTCCCAGCGCGGCGACATGGGCGCGACTCTGTTCCACGCCGAAGCTTTGCAGGATTTCGCCTACGCGCAGCTCGAACTTGCGCAGCGTGTGGCGCATGGTCACATCCGGCTGGAGTGTGACCAGTCGCCTGTTTGACTGCATGCTGACGCTGCTCGCAAAGAAATACGGCGCACCCATCTCATGAAAGTAGCCCATCAATCCCAGCCAGCCATTCGGCGTCGTCCGATTGAGCCGGGCCGCCTCCAGCGCCGGCCAGCCGCCGCTGTTTCTGTAGAGCGGCGTCGATGTCAGCGAATCCACGCCACGACCGCTCTCGCAGGATGTGAAAAAGTTCAACAGCTGCTGCTCCATGCCCAGCAGCTGGCCGGGCAACGCCGTACGCAGCAGTTGCTGAAAACGCAGCTGTTCCTGCTGCCGACGCAGCGTTTGATTAGCGCTCGCGCTGCGTCCGCACACATAGCCATAAAAGTCCGAGCAGGGCGCTTTGTTGTTGTCCAGCAGCTGTTCCAGCTCCTGGCCGAAGCGCAGCAGTTCATTTTCCACGCTGCCACTTGCAACACTTGCTACGAATAGCAACAACAACACTTGCAACACTGACTGTCCCATGTTGTGTCGCCACAAGATCTGATTTGTTAATGTCGCGCCAGCAGTGTGCGCTCTTCGCTGTCACTACCTCTGCCTCTAAGGTGAGCTGGTTGAAAGGTCACAGCAAATGCAAAAGTACCGGAAATTGCCCCCGATTCCACTTCCGTTTCGATCTACGACTTAAGCGGTGTGTCGCTTCTCAATGCTGCCGCCGCACTAATCGCGTTTTCACCAGCCACACGATAAGCCCCAGTTCCAGGGCAGACCCGTCCACAACCCTAGCCTCATTGCCAGACTACACTCGGCGAAAACCGACTAGGTTAGCATTCAAAGGTTTTCGTTTTTCAAAATCAAGTATATTTCGTTATATAAGTTAAAACTTGTTGAGCAAAAAAATATATAGAAACCAAGAAGTATCCGCTTAGTCTAAGAAAAAAAGTGTGGGTTGAGTACATTCCACATACATTTTTCTCGCAGTGCACAGTCGTTGTACAATCTCTAAGTATGTGTCAAAATGTCAAGCTAAAATTGGTCATGACCGATTTTGAATAGAAATAATCAACAACATTTCAGTGTGGCCAACAGAACACAAACGCTAAGTTAAGCTAAATTAATTTAAAAAAAAAACACCACACTAAAAATGAACTAGTTCCACTTTTTAAATATTGGTTTTTTTTTAATGTTTAAACAGGCGCTGTAGGAGGCGATGGTGGCGATGATGGCGACGATAAGGAAAAGGCAGAGGAGGAGGAGAGAGAGCGCCAGGAGGCCATTCGTGAGGCCGAAGAGCGGCGCAAGGAGAAGCACCGAAAAATGGAGGAGGAGCGCGAAAAAATGAGGCAGGACATACGCGATAAGGTAAAATGTATTCCATGCTCCAGTCCAAGTGCAATTAATCGATAACGCTTCTAGCTTCCTTCTGCAGTTCAAATTGACTCTAGTAGGGAGTCCTTTTACGAGCGACTCCCTAACGGAGTCAGATTGAATTACAAAGGACCAAGACAACGAAAGTGTGTTAAGTGTCAGTGCAAAGTGTTTACTGATAAGTGTTGAGTGAGAGACAATTTGAGAAATTATGTCATATTCTACTTATAAGGCTCTCTTGAGCGGACAATTACGTTTTACATTTTTTAATAACAAAAACCATTACATATTTTTCAGTATTTTTCTTTATATTTTCTAAATTGTTTAAAACGTTTAAGTAAACAATTTTATAATTCTGTAAAATAATTCTCAATTCCAGTTCTTCCAATTTTAATTTAAATAGTTTTTACACTACAAAAAATGTTGATATTAAAAAAAAGAAAGTGTAGTATTAAAAAATTGGGTTACAAAAAAAAGGTTTAACTCCCGATGATAACCACCCAAGAAATGTGTTTATTACAAAGAGCTTTCCCAGTATATATATTTATACACAAACATGATAAATAAATAAACCGAACTTCCTCTGGCAATCGCCCTGCACTCTTACAGTACAACATCAAGAAAAAGGAGGAAATTGTTGAAGCAGCGCCACAGGAGGAGCCCAATCCGCTGATGCGAAAAAAGAAGACACCCGAGGAGCTGGCCGCCGAGGCCGAGCAGGAGGAGCTCGACGATTTTACAAGTAAGTCAGAGATGTTCCGCGCCAGGCACATGTCGTTTTGTATGTGTATGTAGCTCGTGCTCATATGTATCTATAAATCTATAAATGTGCATATACTATCTTCAACTGGTCTTTAATCTATATATGGTAAAAATTACAAATCACCAAGTCGCGGCTATCTCTATTTCTCTCTATGTGTAACTGTATGAGCTCTTTTAGTTGTGTATTTAAAACACTTTTCATTTATTTGAAATTTATTGAACAGTGTTTTTTCAAGCAGCTGTCAACAAAAACAAAATTATATTTTTGAAAACTATTTAAACTATTTACACAACACTGCGCTTGAAAGTAGTGTGTGTGTATATTTGTATAAATATATGTGTGTGTGTGTGTGTGTGTGATTCTGTGTGCATATGTCTCGTAATCGTGCTCGTACCTCTGCATAAGTGCTATCAAAACTAACTGCTGTCCAAAACTAACTAAAGCTATTTATCTTTCTCTACTACTACTACTACTACTACTACTATATATATGTACTATATTTCCTGTGCGTATTTAATGTAAGACTCTAACTAATCGTATCTACCACCTGTCTAAGCTAAACTCTATAACTAACTCGAAAACATATAAACAAAATAATAAATGAATGAACAATCTTAAATGCCTATCAAGTGTGCACTCCATACTCTCTCATTTATTTAAATTAACCTGATTTAAATGAACTTTTATTTAGAAAGTTTTATAAAGAAAATATTTCATTGGTTTACTTTCATTTTGTTTAATGGTATTTTTAAGAACTGTGTGTTGTATACAAAACTGGGTTGCATTACAAAGAAAAATTATTGATTGTTGTTAGTTAACAATTAGGTTAAATTATTGAATATTAGACTAAGGTAAGTGCTATGAATTCGTATAATCCTATTCATTTGTGTGGTAAACTAATTGCAAACTCTTGCATTTGTATTCATCTTTTCAAACTCTCTCACTATCTCGATCTCCCTCAAGCTATCTCTATCTCTTCAAAATAAAATCAAATTCCATATTGTCTAAACAGTTCGAATACCAACTCAAGTATTTCCGTAACACTCAACAACAACTCTTACACGAGTCCAGAAAAGTTATTTAGTAATTATGGACCTTGTGACCCGTTAGTTAGCTGGGGTTGAGGTATATTAGCTTATAACGAATTATTCAATTCAACTTACATTATTTTACAAAAATAAAGTTAACTTTTTATTTAAACAACATCAAACTCACCAACTGCACTAACTAACTAATTAATAGAGAACTTTTTATGATTTCCATCAAAACTAAAACTAAACATAACTTAGCTAAACCGAATTAAAAATTAAAAACTTTATTTTTAACTCTATAAAAACTAAACACGCATAACAAAATAAACTGCAAACTGAAAACCTTAATGAAAACTTTTGCTGATTGTGTTTTATGCGAATCAAGTAATAAAAACAGCAACTATAAACAACAACAACATCAACAACAATCTCGTATTTATACAAACTTTTTCCCTCTTGCAATTGTTTACTCTCTTTCTCCTTTAATCCGTATGTAGTATATGTATTTTACATAATGCTAGCTTGTTATGTAAAATATATATAATGCATATGCTGTCTATGTATGTGTATTTCTCTTTCTCACACGCGAATTCTAACTACACAACTCAACTATCACTATCTCACTCACGACTAATTGTGACTTCCTATCCTGTCTTCTTTTACATATCTGCTATTAACATGAGTACTTTCTGTTACACTTGAAATTACATACGTACTTGATATTACATAAGTACGTAATACAACATTACAGACTTGAATTGATTACGTTTTATTATTATTTATCAATTTATAACCACCCCCTCCACCTGCTGCATTGCATTTTGAGTGAAAATCAAAATAAAATTGTTACTTATTTTCATTTAGAACAAATATATGGCTTCCGTACAGTTTAAACAGTTGCACTCAAATACTTTACGTTATGTTACACTGCGTTTCGCTACGTTGCGTTGCGTTGCGCTATGCTAGTTAACATAGAGCATCCATAAATACATATACATATACCAGTTGAACATACATAACATTTGTAGTCTACTCTACAAAATATGCTTATTTATTGCTGTTTCCATACTCAATTTCTTTTACAGAACTGAAAAATCAAATAGAAACGCAAGTAAATGAGCTAAAAACTCAAATAGAGGGAAAATGTGTCATGCAGTGATATGTCAGTCATCATAACAAAATATAAATTCAAAACGATAATGATACAAATAAAAGTAAATATAATATGTAATTCGAATAATAAAACATAAAACGAAACATTTATAAAATGCAATTGATTTAAATCACTCAACTTTCAATTTGTTGATATATCTAAAGTAACAAAAACAAAAAAAGAAAAAAACAAAACAAAATAAAAAAGAAATAAAAACAAATATTTTGTTCGAATCGTTTTGCATAATATTGGAAAAAGCATAAAAAACTAATATATTACCAAACATACAAACCAAACTCATAATTCGGCAGCAAGAAATCGAGCAAAAATTTAAAACGCCGCAAAGATTGAGATTATGTGAAGCATAAGGATTATATATTATAATAATAAAACTAAAACCAATCATAAAACAAATAGTATAATAGTAATAAAACAAAATATCAAATAATAATATATATGCATACATATATGTATGAAAACAGGACGGTGAAATCCTATTGAATTTTTAAAGTAGTTAAAGCATAAACCAAATTATGTATAAACGAAATATATAGTAAACGCCTTTAAAAATAATATTCAAATCACTTTTGCTTCGATGATAATGTAATATACTCAAAGCCTCAAAAAAAAAAAACAAAAAAAAAACATGAAATAATATATAATACATAACCGTTGTTGATAGCATTACAAAACTACGGTAATTCGAAATCGAGTTCGAAATCGAAACTGAACAAACTGCGATTGGTGCGACAGAGACAGAGTCAGAAACAGAAACACAAAAGAGACAGAAACAGAAATAAAAATGGAGGTTTGCTGAACCATGTCGAACCGTCGAAATACGTTGCTGAAAATCCTTTTTTAGTTGCCTTTATAAAACATACATACATGCATACATACCAACAACAACATAAATATACACGAGTATGAAACGAAACGATGGGCGATGAACGGATATGATCTAAAGCGACATGCTAGCATATATATACTACTCTAACTTCTACTTGTGTTCTTCTATATATTTCCAAAAAAATTCTCACTAAAATTCTCACTGCAAATTCGCTAAAAAATTGACGGCAGAAATGTTTAAACAAAAACAAACTTATCGTTGGTACTTGAAACAAAACTAAAAATCAAAAGAAAAAAAACATGAAAGATACTACATATGATCGATTGTTTCTTAAACCCAAGATAACTCTTCTTTAACAACTATAATATTTTGTTTCTTTCCTGTATTAAAAAAAAAAATAATAAAATACACACACACAACAATTGAGACATTCTAAGCTATTTGAGATACTTACTGAACATACTGATTGATGCTTCTGAAATGTAAGTAAACCACCTATATACCTATCTAAACTAAATCTATATACATTAAACATAAATATACTTAAATTTCAGTTTCTTATTTACCCAACTATTGTTTAAGTTGACAATTATTACAATTAAACAGTAGGAAATATTGTAAGAACAACAAAAATATCCGAAAAAAAAGAAATCTTAGATAATATTATATAGCCATAATATTACGTAGCCATTAGAACAGGACAATAGTTCATAAGAAACGCTAGGCAGTTCGAGAGCATAATGCTGTGATACATTTAGCATACATTTTTGCCACGCCTCCTACCCCAAAAACCCGCCCCTAAAACACGACACTTTAATAGAGTCGCATGCATGCCTCAAAAATGCAGTTACCCAATATACTCCATAATACATAATACGTAATAATATATACCAAGGATTTAAAGACGGTACAAAGATAAAAAAAAGAGTGTCTCTGTGGTCTGCTCCAACTTGTAAAGTTGCTTTTAAAGGGTAGGTACTCGCCTACATAAACACTCCTACTACAAACATATACACTTCAGATTGTATATATAATACGATGTCTCACAAAAAAAAAATGAATTAAAAACTTCACTCTGGTACAGAATGCAAAATTGTATGCATGAATGTACATATAAACATACATACATACATACGTGCACATATATGAGTCGAGGAAAATTAATTCTATTGAATTAACATTCATTATAATTGCACTCGAATCGTTTGATACACTCAGAGAATTCAGTACTAAATATATAATAAAATAATTCGCAAAGTCAAATTAAGTGATAACACCATTTTTTTTTTTTAAAGTACACTTGTTGGTAAAGTAAATATTTTTTAAGGAATGAAATTGGGACTAAAAAGTTCTCAAAAAATATGATTTTATTTCAAGTGTCGAAATTTCCTAAACGTTGATTACGCTTTTTTAAATTTAAGTTTTAAAGATATTTTTAAGCTTTGTTTTTTCTCTGAGTGTACATGGTTTTTATTTCAAATACAATTCATATAAATATTGACGTATATATGTATGCCAACAATATTACGACTATATCACGTTCTCTCTATCTCTCTCTCTCTCACACACTCTCTGTCTCTATCTCTCTTCCGTACCGCTGTACCTTAGCATGCCCTTTCCAAAGTATTTCGCTGAAAATCCGTCTTTATATCCGCCTGTAGTATGCCTTATAGTTATAAAACCAAAAATAATAAT
>SCDT01001684.1:0-32650 GCA_004143765.1 Drosophila melanica
ATCCTGAAAATCCTTGAATGCCAATCGATAGTTCTACTTCCTACGAGCTCAAAAATGTGTATCCTTCAAGGATCCTTAAGGATATGGCCGAGATATGGCTATAAACAGAATGTCCTTTTTAGAAATATAGCTCTATCTCGGCCATATCCTTACGGATTTTCAAAAGATTTGGTGCGTTAGATTCGTAAGGACCAACTCTATCAGTTGGCATCAAAAAATTATAGGGTCATCTAAGAATCGGATACTTGTAAAATTTTAGTTGCGCAGAACGCAAGGAAACTGGCCACAAACAGAAAATCCTTGATATCTCAGAAACTAGCAGGTGGATTTTGATGTCCTTTGACTATGTGATAGCCCTGATCAATGCGCGTTGTTTGACACAGGACTCGCCAGGATCTGCAAGGATACGGCCGAGATATGGCTAGTTTTTTGCTTAAAAAAATGTCATTTTATCTTTGCTCCTGTAACGATTTGTGTCCTTTTTACTACATATTCTGAATTTTCGGCAGAAGTACTATCTGCTTGCCTAAGGACATCGCGATAGTCCTTAAAATGGCCAAGTTAAGGACATTTTTTGTGATTTTATGCAAATTTTCGACCTACTCCCTTATAAAAAATTTGACCAACATTTTTTGCGGAATCCTGAAAATCC
Organism: Drosophila melanica; assembly: GCA_004143765.1. NCBI lineage: Eukaryota > Metazoa > Arthropoda > Insecta > Diptera > Drosophilidae > Drosophila > Drosophila melanica. The sequence goes on from SCDT01001684.1 coordinate 653, forward strand.
TTGAATGCCAATCGATAGTTCTACTTCCTACGAGCTCAAAAATGTGTATCCTTCAAGGATCCTTAAGGATATGGCCGAGATATGGCTATAAAAGATATGGCTATAAAAAGAATGTCCTTTTTAGAAAAATAGCTCTATCTAGGCCATATCCTTACGGATTTTCAAAAGATTTGGTGCGTTAGATTCGTAAGGACCAACTCTATCGATTGGCATTAAAATATTACGGGGTCATCTAAGAACCGGATACTTGTGAAATTTCAGTCGCGCTGACCGCAAGGAGACTGACCAAAAACACAAAATCCTTGATATCTCGGTAACAACCATGGCATCTCGACCATATATGTAGATCTGACGTTAGTTACCCCTTGCTACTTCTGTCGAATTTGGTCAAAATTTAGAATGGGAATTTTCGAGTGCCAATCGTTAGTCCTGATATTTGTATTGCGTTTGGCTCGATCATGAAATACAACAATCTCGATCGCAATTTCACAGCACCCTCGCAAGTGTTAAATTTATTTTCTTTATTTTATTGTATTTTATTTTTTGCTTATTCACTTTCATTCGTGGTATAATTAACATATACAATTTACAGTTGATATTTAATTGAATTAATAAGGAAAAATGGACGAGAATCTGAATACCCATTTTTTCCTTTTTTATGATTTTGCCTTTTAAAGCCCACTTCTTTGTATTAATTACAGTCTTGTTGTTTTTGCTGCTGTTGCTGTTCTTTCGGACCTGTATCCAATCAACTTTAAAACTCAATTTAGCCCCTAAATAGACAAGAAGTGCCACACAAATCCTAAGTAATTTTTTACAATTTTCACATCCCCCTCACTGACCTGACCCGACCCCTGCCAAAAAAAGAACGAAATCAAATAAAGCAGTCAAAAGCATATAAACCGCACTCATCTTCCCTCCCATCGAAAAATCCCGTCGCTCAGTTGTGCCGTGAAAGTTCTTTTTGAAGCTGCTTTCACTGGGCGACAGGGGCGCAACCACGTGGACAGCGGGGGAGTGGACGGGGGGGTGGAATGTGTGGAGACGGGCGCATGGGAAATTGTGATTGTTGGCGAACATTTGGTCAACGCTCCTACGCGCATTCGGGTCTGTTGTTTTGATACCCTTGCGGAGGGTATTGCGGAATGTGTAAGAAATATAAGTCGACATCTTTGATTCTATAACGCATATATATTATCTGGATCAGTGGCAATAGGCAATTTGTCGGCTTACATGCAAACTAGTATAAAGTTGACTTTATTCAACTTTTCATATAGAAAAATATAGATATGCTAACTAATCCCAGCAATTGAGAGCGTCAATATGCTCCAAGCAAATGATGAAAATATAATCTATATCAGATTACTATATAATATAGCTAAGAAGAGTATTTATGAGCATTGCAATGCTGTTTAGATCAGATATAAAATGGTACAAATTCAGAGTTTGTCTCTAGAAATTTCTCTTCTTTAATTACAGTATATAATATATCATAACTATTTGGTAAAAAATTTTCCGAATAAATGTGTGCCACATATGCTTTGTCTGTAAGGGTGTTGAATATTCGGATCTATGAGGATTGCTGTTGCTGTTGTAGCTCTGCGCAACTCTATTTTCATTTTCGCGAGTGAATTTTTGTCGTCATCGTGACCACTTTTCACAATCAAGCGACTGCCCACAAAATCTTTGCAAGCCGCTTACAGTTCGGTTGCACCCGCTTCAAGTTGTTGTTGTTTGGATTGCTGTTGTTGTTGTTGTTGTTGATATTGGCCATCTCGACAGCGCTTCCTGCAAGTCGCTGGTCGCTTGCGGATATTAATCAAAATGCGCTGAACGCAACCGCAAGCGGGCCTCGTCGTCGTCGCCATCGCCAGCTTCATCTCCATCTCCGGCAGCTACTGGGACGCACACCGGTCACTGGGGCTATGTTCTTGGCCAGACGTTGGCATACTTTGGGCTTAGTTACCGCTACAATTGTTGTTGTCGCTGTTGTTCTTTTTCTTGAGGTGCTGCTGCTGCTGTTGCTGCTGCAATGCTGGCCAAGCCAAGCCAAGCACGTCGCCGCGCGTTGAAAAATGTTGATAAATGTTGACAATTTTTCCGGCAACCACTCGTGATAAATCTAATTTTTCTCTTGCTCGCCTGCCATTGCGTTCTTATAGTTGGCACCCACGGCCATTGTTGCCAGTTGCCAACTGCCAGTTGTTGTTTGTTGTTATTGTTGTTATTGTGACTGTTGCTCTGTTGCAGTTTTGATTACATGGCCTGCTCCTTGTTGTTGCCAAGTTGCTGTCGCTGTTGCTGCTGTTGTTGTCTTTGTTGTTGCTGTTGTGTAGGTGTGAAGTAAAATTAAAAACGTGTCATTTTTTGCTTTATCGCGTGACGCCCATTTGGGCAAAATGTTGCCATGACCCAGCGCCGTTGGCGGCTCAAACGCAACATCAACAAACAACTAACAAGGTATGCAAACGACCACACAATACTCTATTTAAAGACATTTAAAGTTTTCTTGATTTTGTGCCTAATGATTCGCAAAAATTTAAAAACTAGGACGCATTTTTAGGACTTAACTTATTCACTATGCAAACAGAGTACAAAAAACAGCAATTTACAAAATGTTTGAGTGAAATTCGAGCCACTTTGTTAGATGCTGGTTGAGTCGGATATTGTGTGGTTGAGGCTCTGTTTCGGATTGTGGTCAGAGTTGTGTATGTGTGTGTGTGTGTGTGTGTGTGTGTGTGTGCCTAGCCTAGAGCAAACATAGTGCATTACTATGTGGTGCAGTGGTTAAATACCTTTTGCAAACAACTCATGTGATAAGCTGAGCCAAGTGAAGCGAGTCTCTTGAACCGACTCTGGATTCGTTATAATACCCTGATGAACTGGCTGTAATTACACTAATTGCAGGCTTGTATTCAGTTTTAGTTGCCCACTAATTGTATTTAATCTTGTTCAGTTGTCTCTCCTCTCGCCTGGCTCTCCTGCACATAGCTCGTAATCGCCTGCAACTGTTAAATTACACGTACACCTATTTGCATAACATATAAATCTGAATTTAAGCGGATTTAGCACACTTCTTGGACAACCTTCACCCCCCCTCCTCGCCTCGCCTCGCACGATGACACTTACTCTATAATTAAACGCTGTGATTGTCTTCGGCCAAGTCGAATTCGGTTTTCTGTTTTTCCTTTAGTCAGTCGACTCGACTGCACGGTGCATCATAATTTTTCACGCTCAATTGGCTGCAGCGCCCCACGAGAGTTGCCCGTTTTCCATTTCCGTTGGCCTGCGATTTGTTTTTTCTTCGATACCCTGTACTTGTTGACATATGGTATATTGGAATAAATAAGTTTATTCTTGATCATATTCAATAAATATCGATGCCAAGTTAATTTTTAATTAGAAAAATCGGAATTACTAATGTTAATGTTTTATAAAATACTATTTCGCATTTTTAAATACTTTTCCTTTAACAAATAAGAACACAACAACATTTTGTTCTTTGGTATATACACTTCTACATAAAAATATTTTTATTTGACTTTAGCCTGTTTAGAGGGCATCTCCTAGTCACGCACTCTCTACTATGGAACCCTTACTGGGTTTTTCTTCTTTTTATTTTTGCGCTGCATTTGCGCCAAATGCAATTTGTCATTATAAATTTACGTCAGTTTAGGCAAAGGCAAAGGCAAAGCCAAAGCCAGTCGCGAAACGAGGTGAAGCGAATAGAAAAAAACTTTGGTCAAACTGGGAAAAACTACTGCATTTTTCAATATATTTTCAACTTGACTCTTCGAACAAAAGTTTTGCGCGCGAAAAAAACAAATAAAAAAAAAAAAAAAGAATCCGTAAAAATTTGCAGTTGTTTTTGCTGCTACCGTTCCTGTTGTTGTCTGGCTTCACCCACAAAACTTGGCCGCAGATTGATGGTCATATAAAAAAGTAGTTAACGCAATGCCAGAGTGGCTAAAACAAATGACAGCCAGTTGGCCAGCTCGGCGGAGTTGTCGCAGCCGCAGCTAATTAAGTGGCTGCAGGTCAAAGTTTAATACAAATGCAACGAATCATTTGTCAATTAACAGCGCTCACAGTCCCCGCGCCCTCTCACCCGTCAGCTGAAGCATTTAAAATACAATTAGAGCTGTGGCACATACACACGCACACACACACACACGCACACACACACACTCAAGATGTTGCACATGATGCTGGCTCAAAAAGTAGTTGTGGTTGGAGCTGCAGCTCATACAATAAGCGGCTTAAAATACAGCGCCAACCTAATGAGCTAACAACCAAGCAGGGAGAGAGGTGATGCGGGGCGATGAGGAGGAGATTGGTTGGTTGGAAGAGATCAAGACAAACCAATGGCAGCAGTCGCAGCGCATTAGGTAACTAAAGACACATCAAGCTTACAGCTGTAAAAGAAGTAAGAAGCGCTCAAGTTCTCGGTTGCCTAATTGGAATATACCCTGTAACAAAATATGAATTGCAAGGTAAATACGTCTATTCAATTCTACATTAATAATAAATACATTAATTAAATTTTTGCATTTGGTTAGTTATTTTAGATGCAATTTCAAATCAAGACTATTTCAAAAATTGGGAGAAAAAGAGCGCATATCGATTAAATAAAAGTTTGTTCATAAATAAGTGCTGTCAATTTCTGCCTCTAGCCTTAGAGTCTCAAAGATGAGCTCAAACAATATCATTGATTACTTAAAATATAGTATATAGTATAGTAAATTAATTAATTAAATAATATCGAATATGCCTTTAAACTATTTCTAAATCCGCTTTTAGTCAGTTTCAAAGTCGTAGAGGGTATAGAAAAATTAAGTTTAATTTAGCTGGTTGCAGAGCATCTTAATTTATTCAACTGGCGCCAGCAAGAAAAATTGGCTGAGCAATGAGCGCGAGCGTGAAGCGTGGAGCGTAGAGCAGAGACGACATAATCACCGCGGTAAAGCGCCCAATTCGCAGGCAGCAGCAGCAGCATCAGCAGCAGCTGAGCGCGGCTCAGGCTAAGTAAGCACTGGGATGAGCTGACGTAGGCGGGGAGTGGGCAGACTAGCTGATTGAATCTCCTGTAATGTCATGTGTAGCGCGTTGAGTGAAATGCAGCAGCTGCTTAAAATGGCAACATTGAAGTTGCCGTTCTTGCTGCTGCTACTGCTACTGCTGCTGCTGCTGCTACTGTTTCTAAACAGTTGCCAAAGACACGCGGAGCAGTGCCAAAGATGAAGATGAAGTGGCGTTCGGATTGGCAGACTGACAGACTGATGGACCGACAACAGTGCAGAGAGCGTTCAGCACTTTATTTATATTGAAATTAATTTATTGAAAATTCTAATGAGTTTTTTGCCAGGCTGTTGCATGTGCTGCATGCGGCATGCAGCATGCAGCATGCGGCATCCTGCATGTTGCCCCAAGTGTCTGCAGCATCGTTAAATTGCCATCAGTTGGCAAATGTTGGCACTGGGCGCCCGCAAACAGTCAACAGATTTATGTTTAGACATATTAATTTATTCGCTTAGACCAAAATTGTTAAGTAAATTGCGAAAGCAGGCGACAAAGATTTATCACATGACCAACTGCAGAAACTTTAAGTAATTTACTAAAACGCACACAAACTGCATAGGAGAAGGGCGAGAGCGAAAGAGAGAGAGAGCAAGAGAGAGGGATAAAGAGGATACGTCTTATACTCTGTACACAATATGAAAAAGATTGCAAGCTGCCTTAGTCAACACATAAAGTTTCACTTCTTTATTCTGCTTAGTTAAAATAAGTTTAAAGAAATTAAGAAATTGAAACAAATTTTTAAAACGATTGTTAACCTTAAATTAACTTATTCTTATTAAGAAATATTTTTCTTATATTATGAAAATAATGTTTGAAAATCTGTGAAAATAAGTCAATAAAACACATCAAGGTAAAAAGGACATCAAAATTGATTTTGTTAATGTAAAATATTTTTAAGACTTGTTTCGTTTTTTTACGAAAAATTTATCATTCATAGATGGTAAATATGTTACTTATGTTTGTTGTACAACATTTAATTTGTATAAGAAAGTTTTTTTGGAAAAAAAAACCAAAATTAAATATTAAACACTTTTTATGTATCTTAATGATAAATAAAAATATGTTTAAATAAAAATATGTTCCTTATTATTATTTCTAGACAGCCTTGGACTTAAAATATATATTTGATTGTCGAGTTTTCTCATTATTAATTCTGTCTAAAGTCTGTCTTGTAGTCTATTTGTAGAGAGCCTTACTTTAAACTAGAAATATATAAAAACTCGTAAATGTGTTTTTGGCCTTTGGCATAGTTTTAATTTGAAAGCAAATAGAAAAGCATTGTAAGCTGGGCAACAGAGTATTGTGCAGTCGTTGACTTTCGATGGTGGCTTGTCTGCATACAAACTAATTGAATTTGCTGCTTTGTGAAATGTTAACAAGTTTTGCGGGTGCTGCTCGTAGGCATACAAAACTTTGAGAGCAACACACATTAAAGTGCAGTGACAACTGCAGCAACAACAGTTTCAGCAGCAGCAGCAGCAAAAAGAGCAGCAGCCATTAAATTTGTGTAATTAACCAGACGCCGACTGAGGCTCAGTTTAGCTGAACTCGGCAGGGGCTTTGACTGGGCCAAGTCTGAGGCAACTTTGCTAAACTAATTAAAATGCATATTCTGGCAGCGCATAAATGTGAAAAGTTTCGCCATATAGTCGTCGAGTCGTATAGTTGTATAGTCTCATCTTGTTCGTATAGCTGTCTGGTAAACAGTTACAATGCGACTCCACCTGCACAGGTGGGAGTTGGGGTTAAACAAATAGCTGACAGTGCCTCAGCGAGGACGGGGCAGGACACGTTGTGCTCGGCCCGGAAGGACAGGCAGACAGACACGTTGATGACAGTTTTGCTGGGGCAGCGAAGAAGCTTACGACTCTGCAATTTGTATAACATGCTGGGCAGCCAGCAGCAGTTGGCCAAGCCTTAACCAGACCCCGTTCTCGGCCCCGTTCTCGACCCCGTTTGTTAAAGCAAAACTTTTTGTAAACTCATTAGAGCAGTCGGCCAAGCAAGCAGCCAGCCAAGCAACTGCGCTAACCAAACAGGCGTTCTGGCCGTGCGGTGGGCGGTGTGGGCGGTGTGGGGGGAGGCGGGTCACAAGTTTGCTTATTTTTTTATTTTTTATTTGAAAGAAAACAGCCAGGTCGGTAGCAACAGAAACAACAGAAACTGGTCAGGGACAAAACGGCGACCAGACGGGGTATGACAGAAGATGAAGAGGAAGAGGAAAAGGGGAGGGGGACAGGGGGATAGGGGGATAGGGCAGGCAAACAAAAGACAGGCCGGGCTAAGATAAACAGGCAACTTCTTATGCAGGCAGGGCTTACTGTCGCTTTTCATGCGGCTAAACATGCCCGACGGTGCAGTTGAAATTTTATTTATTGCATTAACTTGAAACCGCTCAGCAAGGACGCGCCCAAAGTGGACGAGGAGGGCGTTGTGGCTGCGTAGCTGCTCATAATAAACATAATGAAAATAATGTTCATAATGAAGCGCACTAATCGACTCTGCTTCTTCTGCAGCCTGCCAAGGCGCAGCTGTCGCCCCAAGTTTACGAGCCGAGCTGCCAAGTCGCAAACTAAGCCGTTTACAGCTGGTGGCTTCAACTAGATACTAAATATACTATATATATATGTATATATCTATCGTATACCTGCTTCTACCGTCTGAGTGATTGACGGGCTGACTGACTGACTGACTGATGATGAACAAGAATGTTAGAAGCGAATACTTAGAGCTTGTAGAAAAATTCCTGTATAATAAATGTGTGCGTTTTTTACGCTTCACAGCAAAATTATTTTCCAAGATCAATAGAGAAAAATAATATAATTTAGTCAGTTTCTAAACGAACAACATATTAGAGACTTTTTTCACTTCACTTCACATGCCACGAAAAATTCATGTGGACAACAGTTTAATTTACATCCGATTTGGCAGCAAAAGCAATTTTAAAGCTCAGCATTCGAAATCAACGCCACAATTTGACTTTAATGTAAAAAGCCTGCACGGGCAAGGACGAATAAGAGTTGCTAAGAAAGCTTCGCTTTATGTTGCAAATGCGATTGCTTACACTTGAAAAAACTTGACAAACAGCATTTCATATGCATCATAATTGACAGCAGGAAGTTTGGTCGATTAAGCCGATGCCTGAATGTGCTTGTGTGTGTGTGTGTGTGTAATTGCATAAATAAATATATTTTGTAGAAATTAACATATGTCCTTCACTGCCTCTGACAGAGGGATAGGTGTGTGCATGGCAAGAAATTGATTGTGTGGAAAATTTAATGTGTGCAACATTTTTCATAGCATACTTTTGAGTGTTTTGCAAATTGCAATAATTGCATGCATATGTAAAGCCAGACATATGTCCGTCTGTGTGTGCGCGTGTGTGTATTGACAATTAAAATGCAACTACATGCATGCATATACGTTTAAATACAGCACTCACTTATTGTTTAAACTTTGTATCGCTAGCAATTTCAATAATAAAATTGACTTACTGCCATGCATTATGCGCACCGCATTTATTTATTATGCCGCATTTATTTACATACACGCATGTGTGTGTGTGTGTATGTGAGTGTGTGTGTTTTGGGCGTGGGTGGTGCAGGTATTATTAATATTGTTCAAGTGCATATAATTATGTTGGTGTTAAGTTAAGCGTAAAGCACTTTGCCGAAATGATGTGATATTTAATTGCCGCCGCACTATATACATATATATACATATATAAATCAAAAATAGGATCATACATTAAAAATTCCTTGGATTTGAATAAAAATGGGCGCATTAAAAATTCATATTATTTGAAAACATTTGCGACTTGTTATATACGATAGGGTATAACAAATAATATTGTAACTAATCAGATAAAAATATTGATTTAAATACTAAAATTCACTTTTAAATAAAAACGTATTCAATTTAATTAAACAATTTACTGTGCAGCATTTAAATAAAAATGTGACACGACCACTTTTGCGGCAATTGCCTTGCAATTTTGCACAAATTTTTAATGCTGCCAGTTGGCTCAGTCATCATGCTGATGCAAAATGCATTTGCAATTGATGCAAAAGCTTCGTATGCATAAATTAAGTGGGAAATAGGCAGGTGGGTGGCCGGGTGGCTGGATGATTGGCTGATTGGCTGGCAGCGGCGCTGGGGAAGAACAGCAGAAGTTCACTTGACATTTCTTGACAGTTTTGCGACTTTCATTTGACACATGTCAAAATGTTGGGGAACTCAATTAGTTGCCGCCGCAAATGGCCTGTGGCGGTTGTTGGACTAGTTTGAGTTTTGCATTGACGGCGGTGTGTGTGTGTGTGGTGTGTGTGTGGTTTCCATGTCGGGTTTATGTAAGCCAAAAATGTATAAGACATTTACTTGAGAATATTCGTATTTTAATTGGTTAAAACCATTAGGCATGGCTTTTAGATAGATAAAAGCACATCAAACAGCTTTCGCTTAAATTACATGTGGATTAAAAACTTAGCTTATACTTATTTAAAAATACTTTTTTGCAGTGCCCGCCACTAAAAACTAAAAAGAGAAAGCTCGCATAGTCATAGCCTCGTCGTGGGGCTCCTTAAAGACTCCCCTGAAGGCTCCTCAACTCCTTTGCTTACAGCTCGGTGCTCTCCATGTCCGGATTGGCATTGCGAATGCCCAGATTCTGCAGCTTGCGGAGGCGATGTATCTGATGCCTGAGCTTATGCTTGAACACAATCTGATTGTTGACTGTCTTCAGGTCGTCGACGCTGCAGCCCTTCAGATTGCGCACCGTTTTGGCCAGCAGCGTCTCGGTAATAAAGTACTTGGCTTTGGACAGACGAATATACTCGACCTTGCGCCGGGCCAGCTGCTCGCGATACAAATACAGATGATAGCCCACATTGAGCGGTTGCTGCTGTAGCTGTTGTTGCTGCTGATGTTGCTGTGGCTGGCTGCTGCTGTTCTCGTTAACAAGTTGCTGATAGCGTGGCATGTTGTTGCTGTTGCAAATGTGTTTGCTGCGACACTTGAATTGATTGCTGCCGATTTAGATGCTGTTTATGATATTGCTGAGGATCACCGAAAGACTTTGCTGCTCCTGTTGTCAAGCGAGATGTTCCACCTTCGGTAGTTAAAGTTGTCGACGAAAATGTTGCTCCTTTTGTTAGTGTTAATTATTGCTGCAGCCGAGGAAGCTCTTGCTCCTGTAGCTGTTACTGCCACGGTGTTTGCTTTGCGTTTGCTGGCTTCAACAAGGCTCGCATTGCTTTTTATACAGCCCAACAGGCAGTTGCTGTCCTACCTGTCCGAGCTCGAGCCCTTTTTTTTTTAAAAGAGGAACAGCCTGCACTAACAAGCTCCGTTCTACCTAGTCAATGTGTGGTGGACATGATGATGCGCTAGTGCTACCTGTTTGGCCTGAATTTGACTTGTGCCGCAATAAAAAACAATTCATTCTTAATCTGCTTGTTGGCCATAAAGTTGTCGTATTTTGCAAACATGTTCATTCTTAATCCGATCACTAATCCGGCCGGGCGCCCAGCTACGGCTGTCAGTTTTTAGAAGAAGAAAAAATCGCTTGGCCTATAAAAAGATTAGACGTCATCATCGTGCTAGTATTTTCCCAAGCAGCTGACAAGCACCGGCATGTCCTGGCAAAAGGGTAAACGCTGCGACGGTTGTCAGGATTAGTCTTAGCCCGTGCCGCGCAGCTGCTCTTTCATTAATGATCGCTGTGCCAAAAGCCGAACAAATACTCAGCTCTAACCCCAGCCATGCATGGTTAACTATGCAATCGACTATAAATTCAATTCAATTCCGGCGAAAATATTACGTTTTTGTTTTTGGTTTTTGTATTTCTGGGGAGCTTGGCTTACGCTTAGCTCTGTAATCCCCTAGATTTATGTCGTTGCCCCATTCTCTTAAGTTTTGTATGACACAGTTTTCAGTTTTAAGTTTTCCGTTTTCCGTTTTTTAAATCACAAGATAAACTTTTCGAACTGTCTGGCGAGAGTGTGGCAAAGAAAAATATGCGAGTCAAAAGTGTCGCCTATATTTCAAGTCAAGTTTTTCATCGTTCTCATGTTTACTTTTCGTTTTTTTTTTTTCGATTCTTTTCAATTCTTATTTTTGTTTTTTTTTGCATAAACAATCATGTCAATTTCTATATCAAATAAAACAAAGTTCAACCTACTTTTTCGCACAAAATAAATATGAGCGTAAAGTGGCAAAAAAAAAAAAAAAAAAGAAAAAGAAGAGCCAGACTAGCAGGAAGAAGAAAGTGATAGACCCCTTGCAAAATTATGGCAAACTTTTGCTTTTTAAATCTAACGAAACGAAGCGGAACGGAACGGGACAAGACGAGGCGAACTTTTCAAACTTCAATGTTGAAATAAGCAATTTTCGCGTTCAACTAACACACACACACACATCCATATACACACACATAAAACAGTGTCTGTGTCTGAGACTGCGAAGGGCAAAAAGATTGAAAAGTAATTGCATTCAAGAGCTTGTAGTTAAGAATTTATAGATGTAGTGCACAAGAATCTGGACAAAATGTACAAACAAAAAAAAGAAAAAAAAAAGAAAATGATGATGCTGAAAATATTGAAAATGCAATTGCTGCGCTGCTGTCTGCGCCCCGTAAGCCTCCTCCTGGGCCCCCCCGCCCCCGCGATGCAGCGGTAATTGCAGAAATTTGAGCGCGCACGGCAAAGATATAAAAAATAACAGGAAAGAGCAGTCGCCTTTAGGGCCGTCGAAGATTTAAATACCCTTTGTAATAAGATATTATGTTTGTGGGATACTTACATACTTTATGCCTCAGAGCATTTTCTTATTAAAGCTGTATCAGTTTTTACATTAAAGATTAAGGCATATTAAAGATTCTTTAAGTTTGATTATGAAATCTTCAGAACCAAACAATAAAAGCAAACAAGTTTTCTCTATTTAAACTGATTTGATATGAAAACTTAATTTCGATCGAACAAGAACACTGAGAACCGTGATTATCCTGATAAATTATATGTATACCTGATTATACCATAAATGCCCCCACCATGCTCTACAGATATCGAAAAAAGCGATGACACCCTTTGCAGGGGCATGAAAAACAGCGAGCAGCATTTCCATTCAGCATTCAAATAACAGTAAGTTAAATTGCAAATGAAATGAAATCAGCTCTTTAGCCCATTGCTTCATTTGTGCAGCTTGTACATCTCCCATTTCCATTACCATTCGCATTCACATTCACATTCACGTTCACGTTCGCATTCGCATTCGCATTGGCATTCGGCATTTCCATGGCCATTTCCATTTGCATTATTAACGGCACGAGTGAAATTTTAGCCATGTGAAGCAGCATTTAATTTTCTTTTCCTAGTTTTCCTTTTTTTTTTTTCGTATCTGCTAATTGTAAATTGAGTTTGAAAGATGTGCATCTCAATTGCTAATTTTTATTGTTGCAATTTGTGCAAATTTTCTGGCCATCGTTCGATGCCGCTGCCCCTTTAACAGCTCCCCCCCCTCTCGCACTCCCCCTCCCTTCATAGTGCAATAATATACACTGCTTACTCGCACAAAACTCATCGGCAGCACAATAAAATTTTCATTAATTGCATTCAACACGCTCTAACACACACACACACACACACACACACACACACACTCGGCACTCGGATTGTGGCAGTTTATTGCATAAACTGTGCCCATGCCCAGGGCACGCCCCCTTTTTGCCCATCTAAATTTGGCAGAGGCAAAATATGATTGCAATGCAGATTCAACAGAATTTTCATATTCTTGGATTTGCCTTTTGGCCTCATTTAATGGCTTAATTTCAAAGAAAATTGTTTGGATTTGCCTCACGTATGCTGCATGTGTGTAGGGGTAATTGTGTGTGTGTGTGTGTGTGTGTGTGTGTGTGTGTTGTGTGTGTGTGCTTAGCAGATGAGACTTGAGTTGAGCACAGAATAAAATTAAAACATTTCAAGTCGGATTTACATAGGTGGAAAGTGCAGTTTGAAACCAGTAAAAGTGCTTTAGTCAAGTGTGGGGTAACTGGGAGCTACCCTGTATTCAATTTAAAAAAAAAAACCATAACAGTCAACTTAATAATATTATAATAAGTAAGTACTAAGTACTAAGAAATTAGCCACTCAAAAAATAAACAGAAAATTTAGTTAAAGAAAAGTTAATGCCAGCAAAAAGGAGAGTTATATAGTGTATATACAATAACATATATATTCCAATCGTGCTATTAACACTCAGATCAACACCAATTTTTTGTAACCATTTGCAAACATGTACAGGGTAAAAAACAATAAAGTTTATCTGATTGTTGCCATTTGAAAGTAATATGGAAACAATGAGCTTATATGGATTTTGAATGTTTATCAATTTGTGTGCTTGTAGCTTTTGGTATTGTACATTTATTTTTGAGTGTGGCATTTAAGCTTTGTTTGCATTGTTCGAGTACCTTTTTTGGTGTTCAGCCTGGATGCGAATGAACAGCAACATCTGCTGCTCGTATTTCCCATCATTCAGTTAACTCTGCTGTCAGAGCTCATCGAGTTGAACTCCTTGCCAGGCTGTCATTTTCAATTAGTCAGTGTCGAGCAGGTCTTAAGCCAACTGCCGGCCACAACATAACGTTCAATGTAGCACAACAAAACATATACACGCACACACACACACATGCACACGCACATACTTAGCGCATCATCAAAATGCCGTAAATCAGGAAATTTGATATGCAGTGTCCGACAAGTTGATTTGACAGCCTCGCGCCCAGATACATTGTTTGGGCTCGGGGGCAACGAGCGCTTCCCGGCTTTGCCAGCTGTGGTGTTAATTGCACAATGCAGGCGAAAACTAAAAGGGGGGGGGCGGAGCCAGTGCGGGGAGCGCCGTTGACGCGACGTAAATCAAATCAAATGGCAATTAAAGTGTCGTTCGATGTCGAAGCACTTTAAAATTCAGGCGGCATGCGAAAAATGCAGCTGCCTGGCGACAATTGGTGATTGGAAGCGGGGGGCAGGTGGTTCAAATGAAGAAGGTTACTGAGAACGCAATCGAAAGTGCGATTCGGTGCGGATAGGGGAATGGAGAAAGAGGGGGGATGGCAATTAATTAAGGCCAACCTCAGCCCGCTCGAAAGTATGCAACACACGAACCGCAAAGGCAATGAAATATTGCAATCAGCAAAAGAATGAAAAGCCACTAAATGCACAGAAACCGGCAAAAACACCCCCCCGTCCGGAAAGCAAAAGCAACCAGGAGCCAACAGCTAACAGCCAACAACCAGGAGCCAACAGCCAGGAGCAGTCTCCGCTCGACTGCTCGGTGGCACCCGCTTGCCAAAATTAGTTTCTGTGTCAAAAGTTTGAAATGAGCAAGCGCCTGGCTTGGTCCTGGACCGAAGCAGCTAGCTAAGAGCTCCAAGCTGAGAGCTGGCAAAAAGTGCTAGCGCTGTGAAGCCGAAAGAAAAACACACAAAAAATCCCTTGGCTGCGGTTTACCGAAGATTAAATACCCTTGCAAAAGTTGAAAAAAAAAAAAACAAATTTAATCAATATTGGTAGACATCTTGAAAAGAAAAAGTTTTCCTCATAAGATTTAAAACCGATGGTTTCTATTTGAGAGCAGGAGCAAAATTTAAAAAAAAGGTTTGCATACTCAGCAAAAAGAGTAGGGTCAAAATAAATATCGGGAGAACCCGAATCAAGTATTTGAATATATACTAAAGACAAAAAAAAAGCACAACAAATATTAGTATTAAAAATAATTCTCTTATCAACTAAATCTCTCAATTGTGTGCTGATATAATTTGGATTTCCATATCATTCAGAAATCAAGTCTGATATGTGGATCTTTAAGTACGAAATACTTGATTTTTATCTTTTTCAAGCGTTACACAGTACGTGACAAACTAAAAATACTCTTTCGGAGAGCATAAAAACTCGTTGGGAGGGACACGCAGACACACAGGGATAGCGTCGGCAACGAGGACAAAGTTTGTCGCTGATGTAGTTAAGAATTGGCAGCAAATGCTGCTTAATTTCAAAAGAAACTTTACGTATTTGTCATGCGGCGCACATTCATTGCGGTGTTCATTTGAGCGCTCATTCTGAAACTGCAACTGCAACTGCAACTGCAACTGCAACTGCAACAGGGGCGACATTGACAAACTTGGCCCGGCTGTCGTCTTGGTCCGCTGCAACAAGCGGATTTTCGTTTTTCGGTTTTTTCTGCTTCGGTCATATTTTAATAATTCATCAAGATTTGGGGCTAAAGCAGCAGATGAAGACGATGCAGAAGAAATCTTTGAGCGTGGCGTTGCAGGCTAATTTGTGGCCGCTTTGCCAGCGTTGGTCGCTTGTGCGCTTCATTTCCTGGGGCCGACTGCCATTTGACTTGCAGTTTCCGTTTCCGTTTCAATGACGCTTTGATTGGCCTTGCGGTCTGTGCCGGACGTAAGCCACGCACCGCCCCTTGCCGCCTCACCCATCCCCAGCCACCCGCAATGAACTTCGTGCGAAGCGTTAATTATTATGTAGCACAACTAGTGGCCAACCACAACGCCAACTTTGCAGCACTTGAATATTTTGGAGTTGCTCCGGTTTCCACCTGCCAAATCTCAATATTCCATCTCCATCCAGCAGCCGCCTAGTCAAGTGCTTGAAAGTACTTGAAATAGCTATTAAGTCTTAATTGCTTGGGTATATTGTTATTATTACAATTATTATAATATCGCAAACATGATTAAGCTGCAAAGCGGCTTTATAGTTTCGACAGCTCTTAATGAACTGTTCAATGAATTCTGAGTGTACACTAAGAGAAAAATACCAAGTCTTCAAATACTCTTCAACTAAGAACTAATCTCATATTTTGGACTCAGCAATTAAACTTCATTTTGCATATTTTATAAATAAGACTTCTTTCAAATTGAAAATCTTGTAATCATGTTTACAAATAAGGCACACTAAATGTGGAGCATAATTTTTCTTCAAGTGTAGGCAGTTTTTATAGCTAAGCACACTTTAATGTTGTTTTTCACTGCAGTCAGTTAATCGTTGTAATCAAGTGTAAGTATTAAAAAATTAGCGGCTAATTCTCTTAAATGCTAACCAATGGAAACAACGCATTACGTGAGTTTTTGCTTACTTCAGAGATTTTTGGCCACCGCTGCTGCTGTTGCTGCTCCAACGATCGTAGATATTTAGCTGTAATAAAGTAAAAATAATATATCATTATTATTGCTGTGTCGGCACTCGATAGTGCGTTTTTTAATAAATATGTGTGTATTTATTTATTTTTGGAGAATAGCGATTTGCGCACGTTTATGCAGCAAATTTTAATCTTTGCACAATCGAATAGCAATGCACACGCAAACGATTATTTTGTGTTACATTTTTCCTGTTTTATTTTTGTTGGGGGTGGGGAAGACAAACAAACGCTGCTTGATTTCACGCCTATTGGCGGCTTCATTATCGCTTCACTGAGGACTGAGGGCTGCGGACTGTGGGCTGCGGACTGTGGGTGCGGGCNAGACAAACAAACGCTGCTTGATTTCACGCCTATTGGCGGCTTCATTATCGCTTCACTGAGGGCTGAGGGCTGCGGACTGTGGGCTGCGGACTGTGGGTGCGGGCGGGCGGGCTGGCGGGCCATTACTTTTGGGCCAAAAACATTTCCGGACTGAAAATACGAAATGCGAAATGCACTCGTGTGTGAAAATGATTTTAAAATTGGTGCAGAGAGCGACAATCAAAAGGCATTTGAGATTTCAAATCACAAAATTTGATGCGGGGAAATTCAAGGCGCGCCAAGACACTGAATACAATTTTGACAGCTTTTAATTGTGCAGCGATCTGTGCAAATCTTGTGTAAAACACTCCAACAACAATAGCAACATCTATGCAATTACAAAACGCAGCACGTCAGCGCCAGATTCAGATTCAGATGCTGCCCGATAAGGGCTCAGCAGTCAGCAGCTGAAGCGGTCGCCAGTTTTATGGCTCAGCGGGCAAAGGCGGCCAAATTGCGTTTTGCCTTGAAACAGGTGCAATTAGCGCGGCATAATTTTCGCTACAAAACACCCAAAGGGGTTGCCGTGTGAATTATCATTAATAGACCAAAGTGAGAGTGTGTTTTTTATACTCATTCACAAGCTCAAAAGAGTATATTGGATTTGTGCAGTGTCCATCCGTCTATCCCAATAAAAGCAATTGTAGCTGGAAATTTACTACTTAGAATACATACTCGAGTATACCCACGTCAGATATTGTGTGTCATGTGGGGAGTACATGAATTTTCGAAATAAAATTTTTTTTGGAATTTAGAATCGCGAGTGCACATTTTTAATCGAAAGTATTTGCCATAATAAGCATAAAAAACAACATTAAAGATGATTCTGAGGGGGTCAAATTTTTGGTCAAAAGTCATGCCAAATTTTACGAAAATTTTGACATGTAAAGCTCTTGGATCCATAGATCCCATACTTCAAACTACCATAACTTTGTCAAAAGTGGACCGATTTTCACGTTTGAAGGCATTTTCATCATGATTTGACCTGTATATTAATTCTACATTTAAAATATACTCATTTTTGAAAATAAAATTTTTTTGAACTTTTTGGTCAAAATATCATGTACTCCCCCCTTGTGAATTTTCGAAAAAAATTTTTTTTCAAATCTTAGAATCTCGAGTTAACATTTTTAATCAATTTTATTTGCCTTAATTATCATAAAAAACAACATTAAAGGTGATTCTGATGGGGTCAAATTTTTGGTCAAAAATCATGCAAAATTTTACGAAAATTTTGACATGTAAGGCTCTTGGATCCATTGTTCCCATACTTCAAACTACCATAATTTTGGCAAAAATGAACCGATTTTCACGTTTGAAAGCATTTTCATCATGATTTGACCTGTATATTAATTCTACATTTAAAATATACTCATTTTTGAAAATAAAATTTTTTTGAACTTTTTGGTCAAAATATCATGTACTCNAAATTTTGACATGTAAAGCTCTTGGATCCATAGATCCCATACTTCAAACTACCATAACTTTGTCAAAAGTGAACCGATTTTCGTGTTTGAAGCCATTTTTATCATGATTTGACCTGTAGATTGATTCTACATTAAAAATATTTGCAATTTTAAGAACAAAATTTTATGTATTTGTGTACTCATTTGCGAAAATATTTGCTCGCCTGTCACCCTTTCAACGAGCATTGAGCTGTCGGTTACACCCGGCTGCAACATTCTTACACTTGTTTTTTTTTGTATTTTCTCTAGCCGCAGCCAGCCACAATTATCGCCCAAGGCCTGCAAAATGTGCGCCCCGATTTACGAGTCTTCAACACTTTTCTCACATGCGGCTTGTCAGCAGTTCATCAGCGTTGCCACAAGATGTGGCAGCCAGACTTGGCATCAAGACGTTGCGTCTATGCGAAAAACTTAATTATAATAAAATTAAATCCAAGCGAGTCCCTTTTGGCAGGCGGAGCGCATTATGCAAATGCTCGGCATTTGAACTGGCTCGGCAAACTGTCAGCCGTGTGCAACTGCACTAAAAAGCTAACGATGCATAAGTCGTGGTTGTTGCTGTTGTTGTTGTGGTTATCGTTGTTGTGGTTGTGCCTTGCTATCTGATAAGCTACAATCAAATGCAATCAAACTAAATTCAATTTTATGGCCAGCAAACCAAAGCAAAGTTTCCGCCGACTGTTTAGAAGCTCAACTCAAGTGAAGTGAGCTGGAAAACAGCAACAAGCAACAACAGCATCAACAGCAACAACAACAACAACCAGAGACAGGCAAATCTATCAAAGATTTTGCTTAGCAGCTGCGTCTAAATACGAATTAAAATTCAACTGGGCCACGAAGCGAAACTCTGAAGCCAAAGTCAAAAGCTGCGGTCCAAACGGAGACTGCAACCAAAGCAAGCCAGCTGCTTACCAAATAATTTGCAAATTCGATTAGATAGAAAAGCAGCAGCAGCAGCAGCAGCAGCAGCAACAGCAGCAGCAGTGGGGAGGGGGCAGAAAGCAAGGGCATGCATCAAATCGTACAGCAAAAATCTGTAAATCAAGCAGACGCGTCTGGCAAGCGTTAAGATAAAATCACAAGAAATTCAGAAAGCGCGTCGCAGTGATGCCAATTTAGCCATTTGGCTTGACCCTATTGAAAATTGATTAAAAAGGGTATCTTGCTGCAGTTTATATGTGAATAACAGGCAAGTAGCATATATTTTTTTGATCATCAGAAAGATTCAGTCTTCATAGATTTTTGAGCTTGGGAAATTTAAAAATTTATTCTTTAAGAAAATACCAAGTTTGTATACCTTGAGGCAATATTCTTCATGCAAGTTTTAGTACTGTAAGCTGTAAACAAAAATATTTGCCTTTTTTTTTGTAAATCTTTTCCACTCAGCCTTAAATTGAAGATTGTCATGTTATACAGTGAGTACTTGTGTATGTTATGACAGCTCAGGATTGCAGGAGATCTTAAAATCTCCGCTGAATCCTGCTTGTCTTAAGTACTCGAATTTGAAATTTAACAGGCAACTGTGGAGCTATTAGTGGCATCAGCTACCACGTGCTGACAGCGCTGACAAGAATCAAAAGCCACGA
Organism: Drosophila melanica; assembly: GCA_004143765.1. Taxonomy (NCBI): domain Eukaryota; kingdom Metazoa; phylum Arthropoda; class Insecta; order Diptera; family Drosophilidae; genus Drosophila; species Drosophila melanica. Next base: position 20,355 of record SCDT01001684.1, read on the forward strand.
AAAAGATTGGACCAGGCAAGCGGGTTGGCTGCATTGAAAAGCCAGCGAATTGTGACGCCGAGATTGCCAGCCAAAGTTGCGGAAATGAAGATGACGACGTCGAGGGCGACGGCGACGGCGACGGCGACGGCGACGGCGACGGCGACTGTTGCTGTCAGTGCTATAAAATCTGGCTGTGAATGTGATTGTGAATGTGACTGTGACTGTGCTTTGGCCCAGGCCCCTTAGCAATTCAATTCAAGCGTGGCGAAAACGCTTTGCACTGCATTCGATTCATGCAGTTTCTGGCGCCCCAGCGACCTCTTTGCCAGCTCTTATCCCAGCCCCTGTCCCTGCCCCTGCCAGCCTTATTGCCTTATTGGCATCATTGACTTCGACAACTGGCGGCAACACCGCAGAACTGAGCCGCCAACCGCCAGACGCTTTGTCTGTTTGATCTGCCATTTTTTTCGCTCTGCATTTGCGATTTTTTTTTTTTTTTTTGTTGTTTTTTTGGTGTTTTTTTTGCCTCCATTTCTTGCGCAAGCGGAAACACAACTTGTGTGTGTGTTTGTTTGAGTGTTTGCTTAACATTGTTCGATATTTGGTTCAGCATCCATCTCCGCCTACCCACAGCTGTCTTCTTCTTCTTCTGTTCATTCCTTGACTTCGATGTTTATCTCCAATGATTTGCGATTTTCCGGCAATTTACGCAAAAATATGTGACGAAATTTCAGCTTTAGCTTCTGCTTGCCAGTGTTTGTGTGTGTGTGTGTTTGTGTGTGTGTGTGTGTGTGTTCTCAACTGCAACAATTTGGTTTTTTATTTTGAAATGTCTATCGAAGCACAGCAACACCCCAGCACGAACCCACCCTGCCCCCTCTACTCTTTATGCGTTTCGCGCGTGATCTCAGCTCGAAATTTACCGAGGAAATTAGCGTACAAAAATGTTGATGGCAAATATTTGCGTAGCAGCAGCAACGACGATAACAACAACAACAACAGCAACAGCAGCAACTAAAACAACAACGGGAAGAGCATCCCACGCTTTGCAATTCGTTTTACAAATTTGGGTGATTGGCTTTGCCATTTGCTTGCAGTTAATTGAATTTGAAAGGTGAAAGGCAACCAGACCCGAGCGTCATCTCAAAGTGAATTTCGCTCCGCGATAACAATGAGGCATTTTATTTTCTGATTTATGTGGCTGCAGCCGAAAGCTGAGGCTGAAGCCATCGATAGTCGGGTAAAAGGGCTGCAATTCGATTAGTGAGCAGTGGGAGATTGTGTCCATTAGCCTCGGCTCGTGTTGGAAAGAAACTGAAATCTAAACTGAGACAAATTGCACGGAAAAGCTGTCTGTGTTGTCAAATGGCGAACAACGAAAATGTAACGCTGTATGTGTGGCTTATACTACTGTTATATATACTCTACCGATTCTTTCTGACTAAACTATAGAGAGTCCTGTCTCTCCTGATCAAGAAAATATATATTTAAATGGCAGATTTACTTCTTGTTTTATTCATTTTAAGTAGCCGCAACCTACATTAATTCACAGCTCAATTTAATTGTATGAAATATTAAATACATCCGGCCAATTTATAGCTTTAAAAACCTTTTCACAGCATTTAAGAATCAAATATAATTTTTATTAAATAACCATTTCAATTGGCTTTAATAAAAAGTCAAAAATGATGTGTAAATATGCGGGCAAAAACAAAAAATATTTACATGTAAAATTTAATTACTTTAAACAACAGCAATAAATGGCCAAAAGGGAAATGCGCGCAGCTTAGCAGCGTCAACAACAACATCGTCATTACCATTACCAGCATCATCATCATCATCAGCATTGTCAGTTTTGTCAGATTGGTAATGATCATATGATGATTTGATAATTAAAAGCAAACATAAAGCGAAAGAGAAAACAAAATGAAATGTTCAAGTAATGAATGCCATAAAAATACGCCACAAACACACACAAACACAGATAGAGCAAACACACATATAAAAACGTTTACATTTCCATACATATAAAAATGTCTACTGTCGCACAATTATTAAATGCCCCAAAGCCACACGACCAACGCAGGCAGAAACAGACCAAAAGCAGGCCCAGATTCAGGTCCACGTCCAGGCTCAGCTTTGGCTACTGACCGATAGAGCGGGCAGCTTCTGTGCCGTTACTGTAGTCGTCCTGCCTGTTGGTCGCGGCTAACAGTAGCCAAGGCAGCAGCAACAGTAACAACTTTCAACGGAGACGCAGCTGGCGCGAGACGAGGCGGGGGAACACGTTTGCTGTTTGCTGGCGACAAGGTTTTGCAGTTGATGAACTCGCAGCCGGAGTCGAATTCGAAGTCAACGTCGGACTCTGCTGCCGGCCAACGCACATTTCAACGAAAAGCGGCTGATCCGCTTTGTGAGGTGGCCGTTACACATACACGCAAAGAAACAAAAAGAAAATAAAATAAAAAGATTGTTTACTTAAAGCGGGAATAAAATTAAAAGAAAATACTTATTTTAGGAATATTTATATTCTTGCATTCCAGATAAAGTATGTAGATAACTGTTAAATATATATATAGATTTAAGACTTATATACAGCGAGAGATAATTTAAAGGTTTCTTATATTCGATTCAAGTAATTTAAAGAATTTTTTGCATTCAAAGTGAGTTACATAGAAAGGTGACAGAATAATAAGAGACTCAATTACAGTTTTAGTACAATAAACAAAATAATAGACTTCAAAAATATTACAACAATTCCAAAAAGTATACACATTTATTTGTTAAAACAAAATAATATACAAAGAATATTTAAGTGTGAAATGCAATTGGAATTTAATGAATGCTCTCTCACCTTGTGAGCGAATTCCTCTAAGTGTATGACAAACGTATCTGTAGTTGTAGCTGTATCTGTATCTGTATCTGAAGCCGTATCTGTTGCTGTTCACGTATCTGGCAGATGCGGGTGCGCACGCAACCGCAACGAAACCAGACCTTGTGCCAGTTTACGATTGCGCGCAAGAATATAAAACAACGGCAGCGATAACAACAACATTAACAAAAAGCGACTGGCAAATTGATAAAACGCTAATCGCCGCCATTTTGTGCAATTATGCGAGTGGGATGGGTCCAAGCGGAGGCGAAGGCGGAGGCGGAGGCGAAGACGCAGACGGATGCGGAGTAGAGCGGTCAGCTGGCTAAGCTTTTAGGCAAGTTTTGGCTGCTGCTGCTTGTACTGCTGTTGTTGTTGGTGTTGTTGTTCATTCGTTTTGTCGTCTGAGCAATTAGGTTGGCGATGGCGTCGTTCATTGCCTCGTGCGAAACGCGATGCGTGTGCAACTGTTAATTGAGTGACGGCCGAGACTGCTGCAGCCTCAGCTTATGACAGCTGGCCAAGCTGGTCAGAGCGATAACAGCAGCAACAACAACATCAGCGACAGCTAAAAACAAGTGCAAACGCCGCAATCGGGTGTAACCGAAAGCAGAATACACGTTGACAGTGTATTGTCAACCAAGCCGATTTTTTCGAATTTTTAAAAACGAGTTAACGAAAATTTCCTTTAAATAATACCTTTATGTTAAATTCTCTATTAGAAATTATAGCCAAAATGCCATCAAACATAAAAATGGTTCAGTTTATGGGAAAGTTGTGAAAGTATGCAGCCAAAAACTGTATAAATATATATTTGAAAAGTTGCAAGTGTCTGGCAGAAATTGCATAAGCCCAATATACTCGATACACTTTGGTCACGAGTATAAAAATCTCGTTTGCCTATTAGCCGAGTTCAAGTTGAATGGCTCAATCTTTCAATCTGCCGATTGACGTGTTTGCGCTTGCGTCGACGTTGTTAATTAACAAACTGCCAAATAAATTAATCGCAAATATTACCAAAAGTGCTTTCGAATTTATGTAGGTGCGCGCGTGTGTGTGTGTGTGTGTGTGTGTGTGTATGGGCAATATATTAGATATGTCAACAAAATTAAACAAAAACGGGATTGAACAGTTATTTTAAAGTGCCGCATATTAAATACCCAGGCAACATATAGAAAAACTGCAAAATATTTCTAAAGTCTGTCATATAAACATTGTATTTAATGACTTTTTTATATCGAAGCTATACGTATCCAGTTTGGATTAAGTTTGACTTCTATAGTGAAGCGAGTATTTGCTGAGGTGAAAAATAATAAAAATATCGTATAAAGATTAATTAAAATACTAATCTTGAAAACAAAATAGAAATATGTATTAACTAATGTTTGTATCCCAATTGATGTATCTATTGCTATTTCAGCGAAAAGTTAGCATTAAGATATCAACGAGAGTGTTGACACTGATTAAACATGTGCTTTCTAGACTTAAAGATGCCTTTTTTAATGCGTCACAGATTTTGTGACAACATTCTTATGAGCTCTACAAGAAATGGAATTGTTGAAATAGAAAAATTCCAGCTTGAGATTGAAAGCTACTGGTTTTAGCCAAAGCCAACTCCCCAGCAATAACCTTCGCAACATATCTGTTCATTAATCTACACATAAACATATTACCCGGAAAAGTTTAGAACTTAACTTTTGATGAAGATTGCCACAAGACACAATGGAAAATGGAGCGAACGCTGTGATTGTCAGTCTCGGCTCTGGGAAATCGTCTAAGCCGTGGCACACACGCAGCTTCAGACACAAAATGTTTATGGCCACTTAAGTTCACACTAAATGTTTATTTTTTTATTTATTTATTTTTTGCTACCGATTTTCAGTGGCTGCCACTTAAAATCAGTCGCAAAGAGAGCGCGTCCTAAAGCTTTAATGAGCTGGCGCACATTTGAAGAGGCGGCAAAGTTCATGAACCCCACCCGAAAATGAAGAAGAAGAAGCGGAATTTCTCACACAGAACGCGACGGCGTCAATTACATGCGAGGCGCTGGCGTTGCTGATGGCCATGATAATGCTGGTGTGGAGAGAAGGTGCCGAGTAGATTGAAAGGGGTGGAGTGTGGGGCGCTGGCCACTTACAACTGGCCAAAACCCGACAGGCTTAACTTTTAACCGCACAGCAAGACGCCGACATGGACGCCGACATCGACATAGACGTCAGGGTTTTGGCCACTTGACTTGACTTTGGTCGTACGGCAAACCAAGTAATTAAAAACCAGCAGCAGCAGCAGCAGCGGCAGCAGCAGCAGCGACAACAGCAACAAGAACAAAATGCGGCCGGCCAGCAAAAAAGCGTAAAGAAAATGGAAAATTACAGCATGGCGTTGAATTTTTCTCGCCATCGTATCTTAAGGCTCGCCCAGCAGCTGCTGCTGCAGCAGCCGCTTTTGGCTCAGACATTGCTCATTTCGTCGTTTCGTAATTAATTAGTCTTAAAAGTTAAATAGCCCAAATGATTTTGGACAAGTTACAAAGGCCGATGCGACAGCGACTGCGACGACCAGTAGCTAATAGAAAGAATGCCAAGCAACGGATACAGATACAGCTAAAGATACTACAGATACACTTGGCGAAGAGAAAATAACTCTATCAATTTATTGAAAGCCGAAATATCCAAAATATTTTAAAGTCAGTTCTCATTCATCCTTCAGTATTAATATGAAGCAGAATATAAAAACAAAATGGAAGAAACCAACATTCAATTAAGCAAATGTCAAAATGAAAATTGCTTGGTTTGAAAACAAAATGTGTCCAAGATTAATAAACTTACGACAAAAAATGTAATCAATAAATAATATTTGACTTTTGAAAATAATAATTGACTTCAGTGCTGTTTTCGCTGAGTGTACGGCTGCAGATACAGATACAGATGCGACTAACAGCAACATATTTACGAGTAGTTCGAGTTCAATGCGGCGGTCGCTCGTTCGGTTGGCAAATGAAGATAAGATACGCGTTTGACAGGCGAACATAGCCACAGCCAGCGACCAGGGACGGGGTGGGATGGTAGAAATGCGAGAGGGGGGTGAGGGGGGCGTTGTAGCTGGAGAAGCAGCGCATATTTGTGTAAATTTCGTATTTTTATACCAATTGAGTTGGCTGTCAGTTTGGCACAGCATTTGCTACACACGCATTGCACGTGTAAGTGTGTGTAAATGTGTGTGTGTGTGTGTGTGCGAGTATGTGCATTGGCTGCTGGCAAAGAATTTATCTAACGCCAACGTCAGAGTCGCAGTCGGAGTTGGAGTTAGAGTCAGCGACAGAGTCGATGCCCGGGCAGATGTGTGCATCTGTATCTGTCGGATACGTGCTGTGGATCCTGTTCCCACCTCTCTCTGAATCTCACTGCTGTTGCCTTATTGATTGAGACAGAATTTATTGGCAGTGCTTAACGTTTTAAGCAAACATCGTTGTGACTTTTTGACATTTGCCAGCCACTAAAAATGGCTCTTGATTCTGAATATGAAATGGCAGGCGCTTTAAGCAGCCGCAGCATAAGTATAAGTGCAGCTATATGCATGTGTATGTGCATGTGTGTGTGTGTTTGTGTGCCATCTCGTTAGCTGTGCGCACTTTTAGCATATTTAAATATTATGTTGCAACATGCTCAACTGGCACAAATTGGCAAAAATCAGCTCAAAATTCAACTCTCACACACAAAAGGCGACCCCACCCACCAGTGCAGCCACACAACCACCCACTCGCCCGCCTGCCGGCAATAGCTGCATATCAATTTCATTTTCCTTTCATACTCACATAATATTTGCCAATTTATTTTACACTTTTTCTGAAATTGCCGGGCGCTTTAAGTGCACCCCTCCACTTCGCCCACACTTTCATCACAAAATGCACCTGCCACAAAAATTTAAATAAAACAAGAAAGTTTTGCCAGCCATATCAAAAACGAATCATAGATACCCTTGAGCGGAATATACAAAAAAAAAAAAAAAAGGAACTAGGCTCTGCCATGCATGTTAGTTTATGTGCTCAAACACTGCACTGTTCCATGGGCGATTAAAGTTTCCTTCTTTTTTTTTTTTTTGGCCACAAATATTTGTTTGAAGTTTTCGTTTAGCTGGAAGACAAAACAATATAATTCTAGTTTTAAATCGCTTGGGATTAAAACCGATTAGACTAGTCTAGACGCAAACTATCTTAAAGGCTTACAACTCTTTCCGTTCGCTCCACCACGGAGGGTATTTATTCCGTAGAATATGGCCAATATATTTATGCAAGGCCAAAACGCACACTTAACGCATTTGAATCGTTCCGTTGTCGAACTGGGCCAAGTGCATGGAGTGTGCTCCATAAAATCGCCACATTGCCAATGGGGCGGGACAGAAGCCGCCTTTTCAGGCCGTGCGCTTGACCGCCGCATGCAATTTGCAACTGATTCAACATTCAAGTGGTACGAGTGCTTTGCGAAATGGCTGCAAAAAGAAAATCGTTGCGTAACAGCAGGCGCCAGGACCCGGAGCCGGGAGCCGAAGCCACTGATCCACTGGGTGCTGCACACACTCCACTGTGCACAGTGGGCAGCGCAAGCGGTCGCTGGCTTATATTATTAATGGACATGTCTAGACCAATGTGACATCTACGTATGTCTGCACACACAATCCAAATTGCACAAGACAGGCTTAAGAAAGAGAGAGAGAGAGAGAGTGAGTGAGAGAGAGAGCGAGCGTGGGAGAGAGAAAGGTTATTGGCCGGCCAACAATTTGTTGATGATGCGAATTTTTGGCATTTTATTTTTGGGCATAAATTTGCCAGCCATAATATTTTTGTGTGCGCATTTTACGTAAATATTTGACCAAGACAAATTGCAGTAAACAATTTGCTACAATTTTATGCGGTGCCAAGACATAAAACCAGCCAGACCGACAAAAGGATGGTCGACTGAACTGGGCCTGCAGGCGAACACAGGGCAGCAATTATAGTTCCAAAGTTGAAAATTTTTGAGGCATAACTAAATCTTGGCTCGGCATGCACTTGTACGTGTGTGTGTCTGTGTGTGTGTGTGTGTGTGTGTGTGTGTGTGTGTGTGTGTGTGTGTGTGTGTGTGTGTGTGTGTGTGTGTGTGTGTGTGTGTGGGTGACTGCTGCCGTTGCTGCACTTGACCAAAACAAAGATGCAAAGTTCATGATAAAATTACCAACTTAATTGCCCAGACGGGGCCATAAGTCAAAGCCGTAAGGCAGCCAGCACTTGGCTAATTGGTGCAATATGAGCGACGTCATTAGTTGGCAGCAACAAGAATAACAACAACAACAACAACAACAATCATAACCTGTAGTTGAGTCAGCGACTGAGTTTTTGCTATGCTGCAATCGAACAACAAAATAGATGAAAACAAATACAGCCAGTAGCCTGGCTTGCTAACTGCTTGACAAAGTTTTGAACTGGTTTCGTTTTGGCCAGCGAAAGCAAAAGTTGCAACCTGTCTCCGTGCCACAATGCCAAAAAGCGAGACACCAAAGTTGCATTTGCATGGCGCTTGTCCAAATGCTTTCAAATTGGGTTAACGACACTTCAACTTGGCTGCAAAAATGCGAAAAAGCTAAAAAATCAACAACCAATTTAACAACAAAAACTGAGCGAAACAAGAGAGAGAGTGTCAGTTGATATGATACCCTGTATTTTATGACTATTTTTTGTATGCGAATGCCTAAGCTCAAAAAGTGAAACAATGTTAAATTTAAAAAATTTGAATTTTTCGTATATTTAGAAATTATTTATTTATATGCAATTTTTAAGAAATATTTGAACTAAATTTAATTATATGCTTTAATTATGTTTTAAAATATTTTTAATACATTTTAATGAGCAAGGACTAAAAACAAATTCTCAAATGAACTTAAAAAGTTTAATATCTTTTGTTTTTAATTTATTGAACAAAAATAATTAGGTGAACACTTTGTTTTATTCAATTCGAGTGCAGGGTATGACAACAATCAAATGAAAGAAATTCACTTTCATAGCAAGTGTCGCTGTGGCAACTTGGGAGCTGCATAGAAAGTGAAACTGCAATTGCAAAGTTGTTACAGATACAACAACAGCAGCAACAACAATTACATGAGCAAAGATTTGGTTTAGTTTTGGCCAAAGAAAGTGAAGCCAAAGCATTTTTGATAGCATGTGCCGGAGCGTATTTAACGCAAGTGTCAATTAGCCAAGTTAATAGAGTTGCCTGCTGCTGCTGCACCGAAAACGATGTAAAAGATTTGATTATGATACTTGGCCAAACAAAAACAAAAAACCAGCACTCAAGCCTTTAGCCAAGCAGTTTCATTAGCTGCCAAAGCTTAGGCAAACATTACAAGCTCATTAGAAGCGCAAAACTCAAAAAGAAATGGAAAAAAAAAGAACTTGGCATAATTCAGCAGAATGCGGATGCCGTAGAGTTCACATGTGTGCTCGAGAGTGCGGTAAAGCCTCTGATGCTGATTGCATAATATAACAGAGATGCAAACTGTTGGAGACGGATACAGTCGAGTCGAGATGCATCTGCTTCACGGAACACAAATCAGTGGGAATCGGTACATCGCTGCGTGGCTGGCAAAGTGAAATTAAATGAACTAAGGCCGCAGCCGCAGCCGCAGCCACTGCAACTGCAACTGCAGAGCTGAAGACATCATAGAGAGTCGAGTCAAGGAACCCATAAGCATAAGCGTTGACAATATGTTGAGAGTTGGATGGAGTGGAAGCTGTGCGTGCGAATGCAACAGAGAGACAGAGAGGGAGAGAGAGAGAGAGAGCGACATGCTAATTATGCTACATTTATGCTTGTACACACGCACACACACACTTACAACCAAAGCACAGTTACCTTGCTGCACACAAAAGGGTTCGACTAGGAGCTACCCTCTGTTCAGATCTTTATCCTTTGAAGTACTTCAAAACAAGTGTGTTTATTAGAATTAAATTTAACATAAACTAAATTCAATTAAATTGGATAATTATATGAGACAAAATGAAATATATTCCAAATCGAAATATACACAATTTTGGTGTTTATAAAAACAACAAAACTAAACTCAATCTGCGCGTATTTCATCCAGTTCATGGAGAAATAAATTACTATTGTGATTTCAATCTAACCATTTGACACATCACTCGTACAGGGTATCAACATAACCGGAACTGCGGCTGTGCATTGAAGTGCATGAAACTGCCCGCCTGCCCAACTGCGAGGAGGCTTAAACCTTTGCCCAGGCGCCCGTGTCTCATGCCCCTTGATGTTGCCATTTTGCGTTGACTTTGACAAGAACGCGACCATCATGGGCCATTATCGTGCGCCTCATCAGCAACCTCAACAACGGCAACAGCAACAGCAACATCAACAACACCAACAACACCAACAACAACAACAACAACAAGCACGTCTAACGCCAAAGTCATTAAACTCGCGCACAGCATCAAGAGTTCCAAACGTCGACTAACGACTAATTTGCGCATATGACAGAGCGGCATGCAAGTCGTTCTGGGATGGCATACGGCATATGGCATATGGTATATGGCATATGGGCTGTGCTATCTAAAGGAACGAAGGCTGGGAACTGTGCGCTGTGCTCTGTGCGCTGTCAACGATGTCGCTGTGCATTGCGGCCGTCTATTGGCAGCTCTCTTGACTGTGGCTGGGATTGCGTTGTGCGTCTGTTTCCCAGTGCTCTTCGGTCTGTCTGTCTCAGTCTCTGTCTCTGTCCCTGGGTATTTGCCCTCTCGACTGGGCTTTAAGCGGCCATAAATGCCGTCAGCCACTTATGCGTTTTAAATGATAAGAAATGGTGCGTTGGCCCATTAGGCGGTGTGATTGTCATCGCCGCGATTCCGAAAATAAATAAAAACGAATAAAAGTGAAAAGTACAAAATGTGCACTTCACAAAAGCCAACTGGCTGGGCGCACGCGACGTATACGCAACGCCCGGCCCGAGGCGTTAGCCAAACAAATCACGCCACTTACGGCCGTGTAATTCGTTAATAAGCATATGCACGCCTCTTGCTTGGCAACACATTTTGTTAGTTGAATCATATCAGGTGCTGCCACACGCAACGGTAAATCAATGCCAACAGACTACTCGGGGAAAACAAACTAAATAAAAAAAAGAAAACCTTTGTAAAGTGCAGCAAGTGCGTGGCAAGTACAAAGCGCACTTAATTGCTGTGAAATCACGCGTCAACCTTTACCATATGCCCATATATACATATATATGTATGTGCATGTGCATATGCATATCACATGTACGTCATATAGGAGTAGCTACTGCCACGTCGGATGCCCTCAGTGCAGAGGGTCGCCAGGTATTATGTGCTTTTGCTTCGTAAATACAAGTTGAACAAAACAAGACAGAAGAACTGAGTTCGTGGAACCGAAAACTAAATACCCTCGCAGGCAGATAGAGAAAGTCAGATAATAATAAGGAGTATTTAAGTGTAAAAAATATATTTTAAACTTAACGAAAGTCTGCAGTATAACCATATTTTATAACTCTTCATCTGTTGACATGCTAAAACTCAACTTTTAGAGGAGGTATAGAGATATTTAATTAGACAATTTTGTTAATACGCATTAAGCAAAAAAAAAGATTATCATTTGCCTGTTGATACTGATCTTTAAGATATTTGCTTAATGGATACACAATTTAAAACTTTAAAACTCGCTTTGGAAATTCATTATGAATATTGATGGATATTTGAAAAGCTATTAATTTAGTACTTTAGAGTTTATTGGGCTCAACTATATCAGTGTAGGGTATTCAAATGTTTATGCGAGCACTAAATGCAACGGGTCGAGTGCCATGAATAACGGAGCTGTTGCAAATGGCGCTGGCTGTGCACCTTGGGGGCAGTCTAATTAAACACGACACTGAAAATGTGTCCTCTGCTGTCATTGACACGTGTGCACAGTAGTAGCATCAACAGCAGCAGCAGCAGCAGCAGCAGCAGCAGCAACAACAATAATAATAATAAAACTGAAGCCGGTGTCCAGTCGGATGTGCAGCAGCCGATAGGCCGTTAATACACAGCATACACGCACACACAGAAGCCAGAAGCTGCGTCTGCTGATTTTCCGTTTACCCGCAGTTGCCGGAATACACACACACACACACACACACATCGCACACACGCAGCTGCAGAGATTCACGCACGTGATTTATGTGCGTGGGCGCGCATTTTAACGCGGCAACAACAGAGGTGCGCGAGATGGTGGGTGGGTGGGAGGTAGAGGGGGGCAGGGGACAAAAGGGTGGGGGCCGCACAGCCATGTCCGCTGCTCGTTGCCAAAGCCGGCGAACTGTGCTGCCGACAGCAGCAACAACAAGGGGAACAAAAACAACAACACTTTGGCAACTTTATTGGAATTCGCATATTTTACGTGCGCCCGCG
>SCDT01001685.1:0-17257 GCA_004143765.1 Drosophila melanica
TCAAATTTTTGGTCAAAAATCATGCCAAAATCGACAAAAATTTTGACATGTAAAGTTGTCAGATTCCATAGCTCCCATATATCAAACCCCCATAACTTAGTCAAAAGTGAACCGATTTTCACGTTTTAGGGCATTTTGATCATGATTGGTCACAATTATCATAAAAAACAAAATTTTTATACAAAATCAGGCAAAAATTGACAAAAAATTCGACACGTAAGCGCCCGGATCCATAGCTCCCACATTTCAAGCTCCCATAGCTTTGTCAAAACTGAAGCGGTTTCTAGGTTTGGGAGCAATTTGTTCTTGATTTGTCCTATAGATAGATTATACATTTAAAATTTATGCCTTGTTTAATGGGAATATAGAAAAAAAAATTTTTTTCAAACAAAATATAATTGGCTTTAATTGTACCTGCTGTGTGGGAGTTAACTATCTTTTATAAAATGCATCACGATTTTGCATCAAATGATTATGGGCGCAACCGTACAAATTTCTATAAATCTTGGAAACCATTTCCAATTGACGTCAATTATATCTGATTAAGCAACCACACCTGTGGAAATTCTATTTTATATATTGTGTAAATATTTCTACGGCATTGAAATTCATTAGCAGTGGTCTTATGTAAATCGCATGTGAATATTCGTAAGTATACTTTCTTTAGAGTGAATTGATTAAAGGTAGTTAGGTAATTTCTAGTTTTACACACCCAATCCCTGAAGAACTGCAGGTGACAACGTCCGATTAGCAGCCACAAGCGCACCCATTCGGGCGGCGGATAGGTGTGTTTGATGAGCTCCTTTGTGGATTCCATCTTAAGTATTTTGGGCTGACTCGTTTGCCCTTGGCCTTGCCCTTGGGTCTGGGATTCGTTGTACTTGGCCACTTGGGCATCGGTCGGCGGATCTGCCTCATCTTGCAGCAGTTGCTGATCGTAGCGCCAGCGCGTGTCCTTGGCGCACTCTGTTAAGGCCTCGGTGTGATCACCGAAATCATCATTCACACACTCCAGCACTGTCGGGCGATGAATGATATTTAATGATTGCTCGAATGGATGCCAATTAGGGTGCTACTCACAGAAATCTGCTGGATTGTGATATGCGGGACATTCGAGTCCGATGGTTTTCAAAAACATCACCGTATTTTGGGGCGTGCCCTGATAGGTGCATCGACCCGAACTGAGCACGTAGATCAGGTTGAACAGATTGTAAATGTTGGTCGATGGCTGGTGGATTGTGCACACAATGGTCCGACCCTCGTTGGCCAGAGAGCGCAGCAATTGTATGGTATCAAAGGAGGATGAACTGTCCAGGCCGCTGTGGATGATTTCAGTTTCAAGGTTAGCACACGTTAGTCAGCAACTGGTTTTCTTTTGTGATCACGTTTCACATTCCCTATGGTTGCTTACGTTGTGGGCTCGTCTAAAAATAGTACCGCTGGATTGTCTATCAGCTCCAGGGCAATGGATAAACGCTTCTTCTGGCCACCACTCAGCTTAGAACATCTCGTTTGTTTCGCCTTTGTCAGCTTCAGTGTGTTTAACAGGTGATCAATCTGGAAAGCACAATGCGAACTTTTAATAAAAGCTTTATAGAAATAGGTAAAATAAATCATTTAAAAATATATTTAAGCATAATTAAATGTTTTTTGCTTGTAGTTTAACATTTTTAAACTTTTTATTTTATTAATGTTAAGTGGAAGCTCTGAGCAACAGCTTTTTTTTTTATTAAAAAGTTTAATAATCTTTAAAAGCTGATTAAATATTTAACAGTTATATTCAGCTGTTTGTAAAAGTCATTTACAGCTCGTTACGGTTTAAGCGAGAAATACATTATACAAAAATAAAAATAATTAAAAGTAAATCAACTGAAAAAAAGTAAGGTAGAAACATTGAGCAAAAACATGTTTTTTTTTTATTAATCTTTTAAAACTGATTAAATAGTTGACGCTTTTGTCCAGTTGTTTGTTAGTCACTTAAAGTTTGTTACGGTTTTAGCAAGAAATATATTATACAAAATTAAAAATAATTAAAAGTAAATCAACTGAAAGAAAGTTCCGTAAAAGCAATTAGCAACACCATCTTTTTGGCAAAAAGTTGAAAAAGCGTTAAAAGCTGTTTAAATTGTAAACAGTTCTATGCAGCTGTTTGTTAAAGCCTCTTACAGTTACAGTTACATATCTAACAACAAATACATTATTTATTAGATCAAAGAATATTTTGACTGTTATGTTCTTTAAGTATATTAAATCTGTTTAAAGCTCTTAAAAGCTGTTTAAAGGTGTTTTTTGATTTCATATTTTTAATTTTAATTTTCGTTTTACCAAAATGCGTTTCTCCTTCATGTTGACACACTTGTTGGATATCTTGAGGGCAGCTGCCAGCAGCATAGTTTCCTCCACGGTGAAGAAAGAATAGAAATGATCATCCTGCATAATATAGCCGCACAATTTGCGTGCCTTGCCAATTTCAATGGTGCCAGAGACGCCGGATTTTGTGAGGCCCGTTAGAATATTCATAAGACTAGATTTGCCGGCGCCCGAAGGGCCCATAATGCCCGTCAGTTCACCCTTTTTAAAAGTGCCCGTAATGCCCTTAAGCACTGATTTTTTTTCTGAAAAAAAAAATTAGGAAAATTTCGAATCAACAACAATCTTAAAATCAAGGAAAACACCTTAGCTATAATTTGAGAATCGATGAGTGTGTTCTACGCACCTTTTTGCTTTGACTCATTAACCTGATAGACGAGATCTTCAAAGTGTATGTCGATGCCATAAATGGTTTTTAACAGTTTGCTGCTATCCATGTTGATAATTACAATATTTTGTTTGTTTACTGCTTTGATGAAACTATTTGTTCACGCTGTCTGCGCGCATTTGTTTACGTGTTTATATTTTTCGTTTATTTTTTTAAATTGTTAATTGTTTCGTTTTTATATCATTTAAATCGTTGTATTTCAGAATTAACTTTTATCGCTTGGGAAATGCTATTGTTAAATACTTTTTAATGCATAACCATTGTTGCACTGCAATTTGTTATTGTTCCTCTTTCAAGGCGAGCGTTTACATAAATGTTTAATTACCAGCTCTAAAAAAACTGTATAAAAAATAACAAACAAACAAAAAAAAAAATGGGTAATGAAAATGATGACAAAACAAAGTAAGCAATCGTGGTTGCAGCTTGTTTCTGTGTAATTGGAGCGCGAACTGAACTCTGGGGCCAAGATCTTGAACCGTTGAACCATTGCAACAACCGCCAAAAACCACTGAACCACTACCAACCAACAGACCAACCACGGAGCCGCTCACTAGCGCAAGCGCGCAATCGCCCGGACAGACAGACAAACAGCTGTTAACTGCGGAAGACGACGCTGGCAAAAACTAAACAGCCAACGCGACGGCAACTGGTCAACGACGTCGACGTCGACGTTGACGTTGACGGTAACAGCGGCCGCGACCGCAGCGTTGACTGCTTAAAAACCAAAACAAAATTCAATAAATTAAATAACACAACAACAGCAACAATACGCATATCAAATTCAATTTGGCAATGCAAAACGTGTCGTCAAAAAGTCAACAATCGAGAAACGTTGAAAAAAATTTCAAGTTTAAATTTCGGCCGTACACATTTTTGGAAGATAAGAACCGAAAAACACACACACACACACACACACAAATTCCTATTTAACTTATGAGTCAACAAATGAAAAAAAAAATTTAACAATAATAATAATAATAATGCTAATATGAATAACATTAAATAATTATAAAAAAAAGAAATTGAGTAAAATAAATTGCGAACGACCTTGCCGTCACCAGGCTATCATAATACTGCGTGTAAACACAATTCTCCTCAAAGAATTTATGCGTACTCTCATCGTGTTTTATGAATTCTGTAAATAAGTATGCAAACATAAAGTGTAAACAGCGATAGGTTTGTTGTTAGTGTCTAGAGGAAATATTGAATACCTCATCTAAAGAAATTTATAGTTTTCATATTTGACTTAAAACGTAAATTTAGAAATATAAATTGGAATAAAACTTGTTTGAGAGAACCAGCAAAATAATTTGTTAAAAATAGATAAATAATAATTAGTTGATGGTTTTTTTTTTCTTTTTAATAAATTGCATATATTTGAAAATTCAGGAATGTTTTTTTTTGAAACATAATTATTTGCATGACATTTAAAAAGGAACTTATTTCTTATACTTATTATTTTTATATTAAAGGGTAGCGAACAGTGTTGACAAACTAAACAACTCAACTCAAAGTCTTTTGTGTGGTCAATAAAAACTAAATTTGCCGCAATGCGCGCTTGAGCTGAAGCTGCTGAAGACGACGAAGGCACTAAAAGATGTAGAACGGACTAAGACTGTGTAAGCAACAGCAGCAACAACAAACAACTAGCAAAGCAACAACCACTTGAGATGAACGAACAGCTTTGAAAAATTTGGCATACGTTAATGGCGTTTGCGGACGGACATCAAGTCGTCGTCAAACAGAAGTAAAAACGGCAAAAAAATGGCACAAATTGCAAAATTCGAATTACAAAAGCTCGAAAAAAAAAACAAGAAAGAACTTTGCAATCGGGTTTTATCGAATTCTTTATACTCGTTCACGGTCTTAATTATGGTGTTATTATTTTTGAATAATTTTGGTTTTTTGGAATTTTTCGGCTTGCTCTTTAGAGGTCATGCGGAAATTATGTGCCGAATTTGGTAACTAGCTCAGAAACTATGGGAGAATTCGCAGCGATTCGGACAGACGGACATTGCACAAACACAATATACTCTTTTCACGTCGTGAACGAGTATAAAAGCTACCGCAAATGGTTAAAAAAGAACCGTCAAGACCGTCGCGGTCGCTGCACAGCAACAATAGCAACAACAGCAACAGCAACAACAACAATAAAAAACACCAACACCTGTTTGATGTCAGAGGTTCGGCAACCGTCGCGACGCGTTGAAATCGCGAAAAAGTGAATCTGAAGTGGCCCCCCCCCGCGCGCCGTCTTTTTCAGCGGGTACAGCGGTAAGCGTTTATCATTTTCTTGTTTTGGCGTTTGCACTGTTTTTTTCTTATTTTTATATATTTTTTTACAGCATTTGTCTCAGCTTGCGCAATGAAATTGCTGGGTTTTGAATGGCCCCGGCCAGGCCCACACAGACTCTGGCTGGCTTTAGAATATTTATTACTACGTGACCATTGAATTAATGAGTCAAGATCTTAATACACAGAAGTCTTATGAAAAGCCTTTGAAATATGTCAATAGCATTGATGGCAACAAAAGCCGCGGAAGTGCGCAGCATTTTTTTTTTTTTGTACCCCCCCAAATGAGGCCAGCACCCATGCATTTTGGTTCCCATGGTTCTGTCAAGTCGCATAAGTAAGAGCCCTTTAAAGTACATCGATTGTAAGTGTTTCCACTGTAGAGCGACGTGTCCTTCGGCAACAAAGTTGACTGCAGTTTGGCTAATAAATGCAATATACATATACATACATATATATATTGTTGTACCTTGGGAACTGAAACACTTGACCAGACCAAATCGGCAATGCCACTTGCTATCAATTAAAGTACATTATAATTATATTGCCGTTAGCTTTTACATATTCTTGAATAGCTAACCAACTAATTGTATAATTATGCATGCTAGATAAATGTCTGATTGACGAGATATCTATTAAAAAAAGAACGTTACTTTTAAAAGTTATAATTATCGTGTGTAGTTAAAGACATTCTAGTAGACTGGGAAGTCGTTTGATTAAATCAATTTAACATCGAGTAGTTTAGCTAATGTTCATATTTGATTAGCTGAACTTTAGAACTTGTTAAAGTAAAGCTGTTTACATTTTAATGCTACAAATTATAAAGCATAGTTTTTTATTTCCCGAACTCATTGAAAATGGGTAAAAAAGGGTATATTGGTTTTGTGCACATGTAGTATGTAACAGACAGAAGGAAGCATCTCCGACCCCATAAAGTATATATGTATATTCTTGATCAGCATCATTAGTTTTTAGTTGCTAACAATTAAAACCTGGCGCTGGCTTTAGTTATAAATTTAAAAATTATAAATTTTAAAAATACTACTTTAATTATATACAATACAAACATAAATGATGTATTTAGGCATATTCAAAAATGCAAATGAATCAATTTATTTTTAATCTTTTACGAAACGGATGAAAATAAACAGAAAAAATGCTTAAGATCGGTGTGATTGATTTATTGTATACTACAAAAAATGAGTATACATTTCCATATGAAGTTCAAGATTCTAAAAGTAAACATAACTGTTTTGATCGTTACTTTTTTGCTTACATTAACAAAATAATTATAGCATATGTGCTATATACATACGTATGAATTTGTGTAAACAAATGAAAGGAAATGTGTTTAATTTCAGATATGCGTTGAGCCTGATACTTAGAAAGAAAAGATAACAATCGTTCGTCTATTTGAGAATGATGCGTCAAGGTTGGCACAAGTTTATTATCAGCAAAAAATATCTTCAGGCTTGATATCTTCAAAGGCACGTGTACAGTTAAGTGTAATCTTTAAAAATTGCACTTATACAATTTTACAACTTATAAGTTTTGTTTTTGTACAACAATAACAGTAAAAACGTTTTTTTAAATGTGTACTAATATATATAAAGCTGATTTCTAATTGATTAGATGTGATTGCGTTGATCTTATTGTCAAGTGAGTTTTTCAGCCTAATAATATATATTATAATAGGTTCAAGATTTCTTAATTAAATTTTATAGTTATATTCAATTATGTATACTCATGTCAACTCAGCACAAAACAGATTGACTAATAATTCATGTATAACTGTAAATGTGATTGCAAGAAGCTTCGATAAAACAAATATGACGAAGTTCTTAGCAGCCCTTTACAGAAATGCAATTCAGCATGATCCGCTTAGTTATATATATGTGTATGATACATATTTATATATATTATATATATCTTCCTCTTCTATCTTTCTGAAAGCGTTGCAAGTTTCGAATAGTAGTGCAACGAACCTTAACTCGACTGCGACTTGCTGCGCATTTAAAAAGAAGTTTAGCCACAAGTTCTTGGAATGGCACATAAAAATTACATTTAAATTTTATCTTATATGGTAATCGGCTTACGCAAGCCAATTTATGGCAACTGACATGTAAGATATCAAAAAATATATATGTATATAAAAAAAACTGTAGTGACCATATAAGGCAAGTAAATAAATTACGACTGGTTTTACCTTAAAGCAAACCTAGTTTTCAAACTGAATCAGAAATCGAATTAAGCGAACAATTTTAAATGTTTGCGTTCTAAATATCGATATTTCTAAATAGTAGAATAAGCACAGAGTATTGCGCAGTCAGTTACACCCGATTGCAATTACATTGTTATATTGTAATCATTTGGCAGAGTATAAGACTAATTATCACATTATATTATCTGAAATAGACCACTTTATGTCAATTAAGTATCGATTGATACTACAAAGTTCATTTAGTGCATAAATTGAGAAACAATTTTTAAAGTGGCTTAACCTTTATATACTGCTGGAATAATTTAAATTATATAACTTTGCAACTTTGTAACTGTATTATAAAATTGATGTTAATGCATATTATCACACATCATATATATCAATCACATTGATGTTTGGAATTTTAAACTAATAAATGTAAACATGTAAAAAATTATATATTAAATTATTGAAAAATAAAAAAAAAAAATATTTTTAAAATATTTAAAATCAGAATATCCTTGATACTTTATACACAAATGAAAATATCCTTTCCTCCAGAATTCTCCTATCATCAATGCAATGGAATTTAGCTAAACGAGCTACAGGTAAAATTTCTACCCCAAGGGGAAAAATTCTAGTTAACAAACTATTTCAATAGATATTCCATATACTCGTATTCAAGTAGACAGCTATATGTGGTTGGGGCCCAACCCCAAAAACACCTTTAACTCATTTAGGATAGTATTTCTCATAACGGAATCTATTATATAGTTTGCCGTTATGTTATTCCGATAAGTATTTTGTATACTCCGAAAGATAAGCACTACAGATGGGGGCTGTGAACAGACACACACACACACACTGACACTCTCTCTTACACACACACACACACACTGAATTTCATTGCTTCTGTTTCTATTTTCTGTTTATATATACTGGTATATGTATCTATCATATGTACACACACATATACATATATTGAAATGGGTACCTTGACGGGGCTCTATGCAAACCGGAGCGTATTGCATTACAAATTGTATTTTTCCACGCCCTCGAGTCTGAGTATGTTGACGCTATTCCTATGCCCCACATTGTTGTTAGTGACAATGATGATGGGTCTGCCGGGACCAAGGGGGCATATGTGGGCGCTTTGGGTGATATCATCGCGATTTGGCAACAATAATTGCTGGACTAATAAAATGCAAATAAAAATACAATTTCTTTTCTCAAAGCGAACCCATCCAAAGTGCCAACTGCATGGGATTATTAAGTGCGATTGATAGAACAAAGAGCAGTCGGGATGCGGCTGCCGTATGGGGCGTATGCGTAATTTGTGCAAATATATGATATTAGCCATATTGCATGCCAAAAATAAGAAAAGCGGCATATTTTGAACTTTGATCTACAAAGAATTTAATTCTTTTCTATGTGATTTGTTTGCTGCCGCATTGCCTGTTGCTTCAATATATACACAATATGAGCGTGTGCGTGTGTGTGTGTGTGTGTGTGCGTTTTTTCGTGTTCCATTTTCTATATGATTTCATTGGAAACAGAAGTAAGGGAATAGCAAATTCTAAAAAAAAAACACCAAAGACATGAAATCGAAATTGAAACCAAAGCTACAAATAGTTCAATCAAGTTTTACATTTTAAGTTTTGTAATTGTGTCAAATTCGTTGAACGACTCACGTTGCACACAATTCAATAAAAATGAATTTTAAAAAGAACCTTTTTGTATTAAAATGACACAAGTTTGAATTTTTGTTGGCTGGCTTAACAACACGAACCGTTGCAGACTTTGTATACAAAAAATGTTTACTGATTTACGAAAGACGAAAGACAAAATTTATTTTTATGCAGAATGCGAAATTTTTGGATTTGTAACACGCGCGACGACTACACTTAAATTATTTTTTTTTTTTGAGCGAATGAGTATTTATGAGTGTATTTGCGCGTTTCGGTATGCCGAATAAAACACTTCCGAATCGCTCGAAATGCGGCGCGAGACTGAGACTAGGTCGACTTTCAGGCAGCCGTCGACGCTGCGTTGTCGGAACGGAACGGAACTCGCGCAAATAGTTTCTGAAGCGTTGCGGGTTCTTTGATATCGTATGGAGATATCTTTCGGAGAGCGCCAGAACTGCTCGCTGGGGTCTTTCATTGTTTTCTAATGTTTATTAATAAAATGCCACCAAGACACGATGAGAGCACAATAGGTGAGCGAGCATCTCGAGAGAGATGTTTCTGTCTCTATCTCAATTTCTGCCTTTTGCTTCGGTTGAATTTGACGCCGTCCGTTTTGCTTAGGGCGCTCAATTGGGCGCCGCTCTCAAATGACTTGTGAAGAATTCTCCCCGTCTGGATGTTGCAATTTCCCATTATATGAGCAATTTAGTTTATCAATGAACAACAGTTGAACTTGTTAACTGTCTACCTTTTAAAAGGTCCAGCATTCTGAGGCAATGTGCAAAAGCCGTAAAGTGTTCGGTTGGAAGCCAATTAGAGGTGCTATCTGGTTTTTTTTTTTGCTTCTAGTCTGTTCTAGTCTTTAATGATCATTAAAGGTACTATATCTTGTTCCCGTTCTAGTCTGTTGTGCTAACTAATGATTCATTTGTTTTTATTTTCCCTTTTAGTTCATGTAATATTTATCTAAGTATTTGCCTTATACGTTTTTATGCATTTGCTAATTATACCCTTTTCTAAATGTGTGACAATTGTAATTTACTTTTTAAATTAATACCTCACATGATTAATATAAACATACATATATATATTGGTATTCATAACATTTGTTTGACCTTGCAAATAAAATAAAATATAGTTTTTAAATTTGCAAGTTTCCAAAATGTCTTGAAAGCCTTAAAATTTGACAACTATATAAATTAAAATTTTTAAAATCAAAATAATTTTTGACACCTTGTTAAATGTTTAACTAATCTTATTGCATTTTTCTTGTTTCATTATTATTGCATAAATCTGGTATAAAGACATGGCTGATGAATCGTTCGCTAAGTAGATTTTCCTTCTGTTTGAAATACAAAAAAAAAAAGATAATAATAATTGAAAGGTAATTTAATTATTTGTAGGGACAACACAATAAAATGCTTGAGAAATGTGTTGTGGAATAGTTAATTAATTGCCAGTTTTATGGTAATTCAAGTTAACTGGTTATTGTAACCTTTGATTTTACACGACTTATTTTTATTTATTAATGTATTACTATTGGGATAAATTAATTGCAAAGAAAATGCTATTTATTGTTTATTCAAACAATTTTTCTTTAAATCTATAATGATCAGCACATTGCACACAGTTCGACTATGAACCTAATTAATTCGGTTTACGTCAGGCTGATGATGCGGGAATATTGCCAACTGATTTATTATGAATTTTATGAGTCTGGTTTATTATATTAATTTTGACTATATATATTTTTAGCAGCAGCTTTACCACTAATTGCTGATTTTCATTAAGTAACTGATAGCCTTATCATATTGGAATACATTCACGTAAACACAAAACATAATGAAATATTGAATGTACTAAATCCTAAGATAACAAATAGGATTGCTCAAGTCGGTAACGCCCGACTCGGAGATACCCTACACCCAGCTGCACGTTCAGAGCAAACCAAAGAAATGCTAATACCAAAAAATACTGGTCCGAATATAACAGAGCAATCATCATGTTCTGATTTGCAAGTACGAATTTATGCGACGAATTTGAAATACGGTAAATGCAAATGCGTGCGAAAAAAAGAGCCAAAAAGTTGCTTGCGATAGCGGGTACCGTTGCATTTTTTCCCATCAACAGCTCGACTAAGAGATTCTCTGTAGTTATGGATTAAAATAAAAAATACAAAAAGCAAACAAGTTTTGTTTCATTCCGTATTTAAAATTATAAATGTATTCACACTTCAAGTGATTAGTAAATAAATGGAATTGATTAATTAAAAAATGTAACACTACTTTAATTAATAAAAATTTAAAAATATTATTTCCTGTATCATATTGCTGTTCAGTTAACGTCTGGCCTAACAAAAAGCCCTCTCAGAAACGGCTGTTTACGCTGGAATGCTTAAAATTCTGCTGCTCACCTTGAACAGCAATGGAAAGTGATCTTTGTGTGGTTCTTGTTCCACCACTGCAAAGCTTTATACTGGTTGTTACTGCAATTTTAAGCGACATGTGCACACTGCACACATGTGCATTTAAAACATATGGTATATTAGATTTAATACTTAATAGTTCTCTTTTTCTTTCGCTCTCATTTCTTCGTGTTTACTTTTAGTTTTCATTTTATGACGTTCATTGCCGGAAACAAAGCAAAAACAAAGACTCAAAACACATTGGAAATGGGTAGAAAGGGTAGTTTTGTGCAAATTTATGTAATCTGCATATATTCTTTATCATTCTTTTATTCCTTATCTTTATCTTTCGTCTGTCGTCTACGCAACTATAAAATTTTGAGACCCAAACTTTTCGACTATAGATTATTCCGAACCATACGCAGAACAAGTTATAACTTGAACCATTATACCCGGTTTATCAATGGGTTCAGGGTATAAAAATGCAATTAAATAAACATGGCTCTTTTTTAGGGTAGGGGCCGAGTGTTTTTATAGGATAAAGCAAATATTGATATGTTATCAAAGGCACTTCATTAATAGACCTTGTTATATCATTATTGTTGTTTATAGATCGCTTTTATTATTAAGCTAAATAGATTTTTAGACAAACGTTCGATATATTACATGAAATCCTGTTCAATTTCGATAACTCAAGTGCAAATCTATATTAGAAACATTTTCTTACAGAATACTAAAGAAAATTGAATTCTATCAAAAAAAAAGGTGCATATTTATTTTATAAGTAAAATTTGTATCAAGAATTAAAATTCAAGGCGATATTGTCTGAGTTTACTCAAATATTTTATTAATTTTTTATTTATTATTTATTGCCATTTATATTGCTTAATTGGTTTATCATTTAAAGATTAATTGTATTATGTATTTTTTTGCTTATAAAATATCTACTTCTTTTAAAACGAAAATCGTTATCTTTAATGCTAAAATCTTTATGATAATTATTGTCCGAATCTGATTAGGGCACTTGCAAATCTGAATTAATATGAAGATTGCATTGTATTGTTTTGTACTTAAAGATTAACTATTATCGAAACAATTAAGTTGCTTGTCATGATGCAATGTGTGTGTTTATATTTGTAATATGCGTGTGTGTGTGTGTGTGTGTGTTTGTGTCATTCAACAACAACAATCACTACAACACTCGAACAGAGGCGGCGAATTTCACTGCGTGCTTGATTCAACATGCGATCGCAAACGCTTTTGACATTGACATTGAAAATGAAACACCGAACAGCGAGAAGCTACATGAATCCGACTGGCCAACAACGACAACAACCGGCTGGCCTTCTTTGCATAGTAATCAAACAACAGCAAAAACGACAAAAACCCATAACAGCAACAACAACGAGCAACTTTTGCTAACCGACTACAACTCTTTGGCAGTGCTCTTGGCTATCTAAAATGTAATACTCCGCTCCCGCTTTGGGTCTCTGGCGGAGCCGGCTTTGTGCGGGGGAGCTGGAGACCGCAATGTCGTCACGACTGTCAGTTACGGTTGAGTGAACTCGTAACTTTTTTATATTTTTGTGATCATTTCAATGAACTGCATCAGATCTATAAATCAACAGGTCTCATTTTACGTTCAAAAATTTTTGTTTCTTCAGCTATCAATTCGTTATAATTATAACCATGAATCTATTAAGATGATCGTTTTTGTTTTTGTGCTAATTAATTAAAAACATTGTTATTTATGATATTTATTATAAATACTCGAGGTACTAATCTGTTGGAGATAACAGACTTAATGCGCATTTAATAGAGCATTCAAGTGAAAGCGTCTTAAGTAATTATGAAGGACAGCTTTGAGTTAGATGCCAAGTTCATAATTCATAAGAGTGTTACATTAATTAAATCTGATCAATACGCAGTGATCATTTCAAATCTATAAATCAACAGATCTCATTTCAACTTAACAACAACTTTTGTTTCTTCAGCTATCAAATCATTATAATTTTAACCATGTTTACGAATTTAAAATGTGGTTTTTTATGATAGTTATAATTAATATTTGGGGTAAAAATCTATGGTGCATTTTAGTGATAGCGTTTTATGTGATTATGAAGGACGCAAAGATCATAATTCACAAAAGCGAAACATTAATTAAAATTCCATTTAGTAGGTTATAAAGCAATTATTTTAAACGCAAATAAATTTTACCAAGGAACCTTCAGATTAACTATAAATATATATCGAATTTATCGAGAGGAAAACGAGTAATAATATACAAATTTTAATTTAAATTTAAATAAAAAAATATTTAAAAATACCCATATTAAGTTTATTTTTGTTATGGAATTCCAAAATTTACTTAATTCAAAAAAAATCCCTCTTGTATAAAAGCAGAATCGAAAATTTTTAAACTATGTTAATTTTTTTTGTATGAACTTCCGTATGCATAAACACATTTAAGCTCGTTTATCCGGTAAATTAGAACTTATACGTCAATGGACATCTAATTAATTGCTCACGCTAAAAACTATAAGAATTTTTCCCGCTGCTCAAATGCATATTCATATTGGAAAACCGTGTTAGCTAAATGGATTGTTTTTTTGTTAATGTTCATCACTCTTACTTTTAAAGCAATTTGTTGTGACATGATTGTGTGTAATTTGTGCATTCAGATACGTTAAATGACTTGGAAGCACGATAGCTCAGTTTTCGTGTACGTGGGGATAATGCCAATGCAAGCCAAAGAACTTCAAACGATCTGTTGAAAGAATAATCGTTTAGCTGCCAATAAATTAATTGATTGAGTTATTCGTATGGCAAACACGTGTGTGAAACTGTAACTAATAAAAACGCTATCAAACGTACTTATATGGCAGATATTTGGGTTTAATGCATTTATAGTTCACGTACCTTTGGATTTAGGCATTCGCACTTCGTAGATAAGACCCTTGAATATAATGTGGTGTGCATTCAAGTCAGCTGATCTTTCCATAATTCCTTGAGTTTTTAGTTTCCCAATGCCGTTAGTTAAGTACCTATAAAAGATATATTTTATGGCTTACATTATTCACCCTGGCACACAAGTACCTAATAACCTTTTGCATTTAGTGATAATTAAAAATCTTTCTTTTAAACATTTGCATTAAAAATTACTACAAACATGTAATTGCAATCGTAAGTTAGAATTTATATTTAGTTTTTTTGGCTCGTTTAACTTAACTGATAGTCATCTCGCGTTCACTAAATGCTTAACTATGGGCACAATAACTTGTGTAACGGAAATTATAGCCCAATAACGACTTGAGCCTTGATGGATAATATAATACATGTTTTCAATAATACGACTAGTCACGAATGCGCATATAACATTTCTCCCACATCATTTTTTAGATTTAAATGTGACAAAACCGGAAAAATGTGAAATGAAATAAATAAAAAAAATGTATTTTATCGTCAAACCTAATTGTTTTGTAAATGTTATAAATCATTATAAGCATCACATTTAACCCAAATTATAATAAGTAAAATTGCACATGTCGTGAGCAAATTTTTGACAAGTAAAGCTATCGGACCTCATATTTCAAACACTCATAAGTTTGTCAAAACTGAACCAATTTTCTTGTTTGATAGCATTATAATCATGATTTTTCATTTAAATCAAATTTTTCTAAATTTTTTTTTTAAAAATACGTTCTGTTAAGATAAAAAAGGATATATGAATGATATATATATTTGTTGAAGTTACCGTTATGTTTGAGCTTTTCAATTATTATGATAAGTTAACAATTTTTATTTTATTATTTATTTTATTTTTATTTTTTAGTGCTTATATTGATATTAAAATATATCTGCGAGACTTGACTTTAAATTGATATTTTACAAGCGAATCATTTGAAGTGTACCACGCGACTGATTTGGCGCAAAATTATATATACGATGGAGCTGTGTCGCGATTTTAGAATCGCTGACAACCCATATTTAAGCAGCTTCGCGGTTTTAATTACTAGTCGGAATTTAATTCACAGCAAGCGATTAAATACAGCCTCGCTGTACCGCAAAACCAGACAGCCTACGAACTGATGAAAGGCTCGGCAAGTTCAACAACGATACGAAAATAGCTGAAACTGAAGAAACAACTACGAGCAAAACACAATTTAATGTTACCGGCAATAATACGCGGCATTATGTATAAGAAGCAAACGGAAACCTGAACGCACCCAAACAAATCGAGTTGTTGTAAAAATGATACGTTGTGATTGAATATCGGACACTTGGAAACGGCAATTTAATAGTAATAATACACAAACAGATACTTTGACCTGTCACATATTATAAGGCAAACGCATTTATTTGACAATGTCGTAAAGCTATTTATAAAGTCGCGAGGTTAAATATAATAATTAATTCTGATAGGTTCAGGAGGAATATTGACGTTTAATTTGTATTAAAATTATTTGATGGACATTAAGTTTATGAAAAGAATGTTATTATCCAACAACAGGCATACTTAAAACACAAAGTTAGAAAAAACTATGAACGGAAGTTTTTCACTATTTTCTCAGGTTGTTTCTAAACAATCTTAATTATAACTGACACACAAAAAATGTGCTTAAATATTAGACAAACTTGTATTTTAAAACATACAATTAAAACATAACGAACGATTGGCTTGTGTCCTTGCTAAACAAACAATTTGCTTGCCACCGGTAATGTTTCTTTCCAAAAAGAGCTTTTTTTAAGTTGCTATGTTCGTTCATAGCAACGAGTTTCTGTCACAGCGCACGTCTAAACAAATCAACTAAAACCATCGTTCATTCACCTCTGTTTCTATACTAATTCAAAACAGCAATTTATTTTTAGTCGAAACTGTTTTCTAGTGAACTTCAACAAAGCTTTTTGTAAAGAATGTAAATGGCTATCGGATCAAGAGTTAAATTTGTTATATACATACTGTGTTCCACAAATTTTTCTTTATTTGCGGGAGAAAAAACTAAAAACACCGCCACACTGTTTACTCACAGCACAAAGAGTAAAAACTTTTACCGTTTGCGCTGTTGATGACAAACCTGTCAACCAGTCAGGAAAAACAGCTTATTGCAATTGTTACTTTGTGTGATACCAAATACTTCATATAGAGTGTTTATTTTTTAAGGAAATCTGTTGCTTTTTGGAAGAGTTACAAAGCAGACTTTTTTTTTTTAATCTGTAATGTGGTGGGTGCTAATATTGTTTGAAAAGGTTTCTGCAATGATCGTGCCTCTATTGGTGTGATTTTAAATTTGGAATATTATAACTTTGAAAGCTTTCTGATAACTGGTCCAAAACTATTATGTCTGATGATATTTACACCATTGTTTCTTTCTCCTCGAGATTGATTAAGCTATAAGACAAATACTAAGCAAATATATTTGTTTACTTTAATTTTTTTGTTAAAAACTTTGTTATTTACCAATTTCGAAAAATTTGTTTTTCTAATTTTATATATTTTATATATTTATATTTTTAATCGATTATGATAATTAAAAATTGAACACAGGTTTTGTGGGTTTCACTTAAATAATTATCGGCTATCTTAGTTTCGTTTAAGATACTAGTTTAATGGCTTGCTAAAAAAGCGGTTTAATTCGTAGAAATTAAAATACAAATGTTATTAATTATAAATTAGCCAATAACCGGTGTGTTCAACACGAATTGCAAAAAATTCGCTCATATTAAGTAATAAATATGATCAGTAATTTACATAAGCACTTCTCTTTGGTTTCCTACGTCTACTTCTTTTCAATTATAATTTAACGCTCGGACAAATAATGCAATAGAAATTGATTTGGGGGGTTCGGCTTGTGTTTCCTCTGTATATGAAAGCTCTCCTATAATTTTATGCAAGACAAGTTTTGTACCATATATAT